>CM077461.1:5453861-5510617 GCA_039654765.1 Mylopharyngodon piceus | reverse complement strand
CTTGAATAAATAACTTTAAAAAAAAGTTAATCTATATTTATATAGTGACTGTGCAGTGAAATTTTACATTTGATTACTATTTCTGTACCTGAAAATCTAGTTTAGACCTACATGAAAAACCTGAAAAGAACCATTAATTTAATTTATGTGTTTGTTCTGTTGTATTTATTTGTGGTATTGCTCATAATTTGATTGTTCTTATTTTATTACTGTCTGTCTTTAACAATATTTAAAATTTATGAGTTCGACTAGTGGTTTTTGGTGTCATAACTTTATTTATTAAGGTTATGTGGATCAAAAATAACGAAAACAATAGCTAGGCCTTTTGTTTTATTTTATTTTATTTTATTTTTTATTTTATTTTATTTTATTTTATTTTATTTTATTTTATTTTATTTTATTTTATTTTATTTTATTTTATTTTTACTTTATTTTATTTTATTTTATTTTATTAATGTTTGGTGGGGCCAGTGAAAATTTTTGCAGGGCAAGTAAAAATTTGAATCACTGTAGAAAAAAATCCTTAGCGTTGAGCCCTGTAATTGAATCAATTTCACAGAAAGTGCTAATAAAGTCTCTCTTGTGTGTGTTTCAGATACCTCCTCCATCCCGTCTCCTCAGCCTCACACGTTTCAGATCAACTTTAACAGTCTGTACACAGCACTGTGCGAGCAGCAGAAATCAACGAAGCCAGGTGACGTTACTGCTCTACACGCTACTGCACCAGAACAGCAACATGAGGACATACATACTGTCCCGCACTGATATGGAGAACCTGGTGAGCACACGCATGTTCAGCACCTAGTATGCATATGCATTTCATAGTGCTTGTGGAATATATGCATTAATTAAAATGCAGTTACAAATTCCTGACTCCTGTCAATCATTCACTGTGGATGGGACTTTTTGGACAGGGATGTGTTTTTGTTTAGTGGTTGACCAATATATTGGCCCAGTATTTGATTACAGAATCTAGAAGTTGACATCTAAATTATAAATCTGATTATTTTACTTATTTTTTTATTTATTTATTTTTTCAGGTTCAAATAATTTTTCATATAATCAATTTTGAAGTTATTTATTTCTAATTTAGTATATATTATGTAAAATATAAATTTAATTTCAGCAATTGTTATGCATGTGTTTTTACTTTCTTTAACTTATCTGTTTTCTTTAACAAATCTGACAGGTATGATATCTGTGATATCATATCTGCCTTTGGCCACCCTGCCCATTAAGATCATCAACATCGGTCGACCACTATTTTATTTTTTTTTTTTTTTTAACCACAATAGTAAAGTATTTTCTCTTTCTGTCTCTGTAGGTGTTGCCGATTCTTGAGATCTTGTATCATGTCGAGGAGAGAAACTCTCATCATGTGTACATGGCCCTCATCATCCTCCTCATCCTCACGGAGGACGACACCTTCAACCGCTCCATACATGAAGTGGTGAGGTCACACACATAATCACACATGCTGTTGGATGAAATCAGATGAAACCATGAAAGCTTTATTTGAGAGTCTGTAGTGGTTTAAGGCCCCGATATCAAAGAAAGAACTGGTGTGACGTAGGGCTGTAATGATTCCTCGATTAAATTCGAATACTCGATTTTAAAAAATCCTTGATTTCAATTTGCCTTTGTCGAGTAACCGGTAAAATACCGGAAGTGGCGCTTTCCACGGACGAGAAACCATGAAATGCATTATACCGTTTTCTAAGGCTGCATGGTATCAAACCCGTTTAAAAATCATAATAAAGCATAATGCTATTGTGACTTTACAAAGGCTGTGAATTAATTAAAAAAATGTATGTGCTGCAGGTTTAATATATATGCACTGTAATTACATGCATGTAGGTTATCTACGTGCGTCTCAGAGCGGCTGCAGCTTCACGTAAACTATCATTTACATTAGTGGTGCGTCTCAAACTCTGCATTTGCTGTGAGTTTGGATTGCTTTTAACGTTCATCTGGAAATGCAATGTGTGACATTTAATCAGATTTGTAAGGTAAGTCATCTATAAACCTTAGCAAATGCAGGAGAATACATTAGTGCAATGTGCTAACTGCTCGTTGCGATTTCAAAATAAAAGTTTAAGCCCTCGTTTAAGTCCACGTGTTCTTGTTTAAGAAATTACAGTGGTTGTAGCATTTCTGTTGTGAAGAAATGGCCAAATATTAAAGATTAATTGGACATTTGAAATAAATGTTGTAAGCCAGTGTTAAAGATTAGATCGCGTTGTAAAGTGTTAAAACAATCGTCAGGCAGCTGGCACCCTCTGCAGGCATTTGTTATAATACATAAAGAACATTAGTTGTACAATTCAATACATTATATATTTTGACAATTTTGTTCAATAATTAATTGCTTTTGATACTTTACTTGAACCAATTATTATTGTGTTAGTGCTATTATAATATTTATTTTAAGCCATATGTGTAAGTGAATGTGTTTTGTTGTGTAAGCACCTTTATAATGATCGTCGTAGTTGAGCTATATGCGCGACCGACCAGTGCCGCCATGTTTGTTTATGCCGCGGTCAGGAGAATAGATCTGTCGATTTACAACGCGTGAATTCATCCACTTCTTTCGAAATACACGGATGGATGTAAGTGTCCAGTGAAGTGGGAGAAGAACAGGGTAAACTTTATAGTTGCTTGCCTTACTCACAGTATGTAATATGTATCTGATATGAATATAACGCATCGTATAATTATAATGGAAAGGATTATTATTGCAGGTTCCATAGACATCAGTGTATATTTTAAAAACTCTAAATGTATTGTTACTAGTACTTATGTGTATTTAAATATCTGAAACCTAAAATAAACATCATGTGGTTGAAACACTGAATAGTGTTTCAACCAATGCCAGGCACTGAGTACATCCGTCTCTGGCTCAGCGCCCGAGCCCGCGCCCGGAGGGGAGGGGGGCGTTTACTCGACTAATCGTTAGAATAATCGAATGATTACTCGATTACCAAAATAATCATTAGCTACAGCCCTAGTGTGACGTCATTCGAACAAAATCTGGCCAAAATGGGAGTTCGAAAACAGCTTGCCAAAGTAAACTCTCCAGAAAAGAAGGCTCTGCTTTCTTTTAAATGTAAATCTTCTCCAGTTCATTTCTTCTGTTCAGTCCGTCAAGGTCAGACACAAGTAAAAACACACTGGAAGTTGTAGTTGAAATTTTGAAGTTGTAATTCAAATGGAAAAAAAAGCTTTTTATGTTTAAAACTGTAAAGCTGCTTGCTAGCAGCAATCTATTGTATAAAGTGCTGTTTAAATAAATGTGACGTGACTTGAGCTGATGCAAACATATCAACATCGATCAGATGCTTTCTTCACTGCAGTTTTCTCACCGCTGTCATTTTTGTAGTTTATTTTGTTGCTGAGAGGAAAGCATGCAGCACATTTTTACATATTTATCTGAACATCGCTCTCAGCAGTGTGGGTGGTGTTGGGATGCTCTCTAACAGTATATCTCTGGTCATGTATTTCAAACTTCTTTTTACCCCTAAATGAAGAACTTCACCGTGAGTATATCGGGGCTTTTAGATATGTATAATAAATGATCAGATGGAGGTTCCTGATCTGTAATTCCAGGCAGGGAATGAGACCTACGTGAGACATGTGTATGTGCGTGTTCACTCTGTATGTTTGTGTAACTAATACAGGACAGATTGTATTTAGGACGGGTTTTCCAATGAGCTTATGTTTATAGATCTGTATGCAAATAACATGCATGCGTGTTTGCGCTTTTATCTGTCATTTGTTTTCTTTGAATGCAGCAGTTGTTCTTGTGTTTTTCCTCACACTGTTAGTTCAGTATATGCACCAACATTTGTTTAGAGGCTGTGGTTTGCAAACAATTACAGCAGTGCATTTCAACACTTTTCTTAACGTCTTTATGTACAATGCATAATAAAGGTATTCATAATGTATATAATGCATTATAACTTTTCATAAATAATTG
Source organism: Mylopharyngodon piceus (assembly GCA_039654765.1). Classification (NCBI taxonomy): domain Eukaryota; kingdom Metazoa; phylum Chordata; class Actinopteri; order Cypriniformes; family Xenocyprididae; genus Mylopharyngodon; species Mylopharyngodon piceus. The sequence continues at coordinate 5,506,641 of CM077461.1, read as the reverse complement.
TAACCAAATTTAAAATGCTTCATATTATTTGCAGATTCTTTGTTACATTTGAAATTGGTTGTTTGTTTTAATGCAGTATACTTTCTAAAGGTGTGTTCAATTAATAGATAAGTATTATATAACTGGGGTTCCGATTATTCATGAAACCATACAATGCATTATAAGGTGCATTACAAGGCATTATTAATGCATTAAAAATACTTATATAATGCATTAAAAATACAGGCTTTTAGTAAAGTGTTACCAAAATATATTTAAGTCAGTAGATTTTATCTTGGTTTTAGTTTTTAGCATGCAATAAAACCCTGCATCACCCTTTAAATAGAGGAACAACTTGTGTGTTTAACATTTAGTTTTGCTTTCTTTGTTCTCTCTCTCTCTCAGGTGTTGAAGAACATCTCGTGGTATACTGAGCGTGTTCTAACAGAGATCTCTCTAGGCAGTCTGTTGATCCTGGTTGTGATTCGAACCATCCAGTTCAACATGACGCGGACCAGGGTGAGACCAAAACCAATGACAAAAACAAACATTTAAAAGTGAAGCTTCATAAATATCCAGATCTTTGGCCGTGGGCACATGCAAATTTATTATGTAACAGTGAGACTCACAGCAGCCAACTCATGAAATTTACAAGATTGCTGAAATTTTATATTAGATCTGTGAACGCATTCAGTCCAGGGAGTCCGATGAATAGAGCAGGTTTTTATATTCAAAGTATAATGGAGTCATTTCATTCTGTTTTGCCCTGCGAGAAGAAACAACACAAATTATTTATGCATGGTTTTATTGATTTCCCCTCCTTCAGGATAAATACCTCCACACAAACTGCCTGGCTGCCCTAGCTAACATGTCGGCCCAGTTTCGTAACCTGCACCAGTATGCCGCTCAACGAATTATAAGGTAAGTCATCCAACCAACTATATATATATATATATATATATATATATATATATATATATATATATATATATATATATATATACAGTCAAACCAAAATTTATTCAGACACCTTAAACATTTAATTCATTATTACAGTTTATTCACTATAGTTTAAAAAAATGGTAATAAAATATGACAAGATCTCAGAGTTAAACTGTGTCAGAAAAAAATAATCTTAATTATGTCAGATAACGCTTAAGCAAAACATGGTCAAGTCAAAGTGTCTGAATAATTTTTGGTTCCAAATTTTTATCAATTTTACTGGTAGTCCACTGTATGAATAATTTTTGGGTATAATATGTCACAGTTTACTTTATTTTGCTATCCTCACTTACATAAATGAACTATAGTGTCCTGCACCCACTAGTAAAAATATATCAAAAATTTCAAAAATGTCTGAATAATTTTTGGTTTGATTATTTATATATATATATATATATATATATATATATATATATAATAAATAAAATACTTGTATTCAGCAAGGACACATTAAATTGGTAAAAAGTGACAGTAAATCTATGATGTTACAAAACATTTCTATTTGAAATAAATGCTGTTCTTTTGAAATTTCTATTCATCAAGGAATCATGAAAAAAAACAGTGTCGTTTATGTGTGTGTTAGACACTACTGCCATTATCAGGTGAGTCCGTTTGTGTTCATGTTCAGTAAATGTGCAGTCAGGCCACGGTCCAGCATCACAGATGGGCTTATTAGCTTTTGTCCAGAAACTGGATCTTGTTTGAGATCAGGAAGGTGAGCAACTGTTATATAACAAACAAGCGCTTTCTAACACTTCCATTTAGCCAACGTTGAACACAAACAGATCGCGTTTCATGGCATGATGTTTGTGATACACACACTGAATTAAAGTGAATGAAATGTTTGTTGACTTTGGTAGCAAAACACCCGGTCACCTCAGATGCACTGAAACTGAGACGCACAGGCTGTTTTCAAGGCTGCTGACAATCAACAGTTTGATTGGTTGGAAATTTGTAAGGCTTTTGTTTCCTGAATAATATCGCACATCCGTCGTGACACATTGTAAACAACAGTGTAAAAGAGCATGTCCTCTGGCAGAGTCAGAATGAAATGATGTGTTTTGATACATTGCCTTTTTTATTGTCCTGACATTGTGAAATGCACGTTACCATGTTTGTATTTAGTTTTTTTGTTGCCCCGATTTTTGCCATGACTTCATCTGGAACAGAGCAAACGAAGCTTAGAGGAGGTTTAGCATGCGAGCACTAGCAGATCATTCCTTAATGTTTTAATGTAAAGCTGTAAAGCTGCTTTGAAACAATATGTATTGTGAAAAGCACTATACAAATAAATGTGAATTGAATTCATTAAGGTTTCTTAAAGGGTTAGTTCACCCAAAAATGAAAATTCTGTCATTTATTACTCACCCTCATGTCGTTCCACATCCGTAAGACCTTTGTTCATCTTCAGAACACAAATGAAGATATTTTTGATGACAGAATGCTGTCAGATTTCCTTCCATTGACTGCCTTCGTAACTACCACTTTGACACTTCATAAAGAGATCGGAAAACTAATCCATGTGAATCGAGTGGTTTACAGGGTATCCGCGGGGCATTAAAAAGCATTAAAAGTCATTAAATGGATTTTGCGAAAATTAAGGCCTTAAATGGCATTAAAAAGCATTAAATTTTATTCCTACAGGCATTAAATATTTTAGATAGTTTTGAAGAAAAATAGTACTACCAGTTTATTTTGAATATAGCCTTCATAATTAATAACTGATTTGCAGTTTGGTAATTGCCTCCAGCCGGTGCAAAATTGCTGTAACGCCGTTTTTGATAGCGGTTTACTGTCTTGGACCTGGAGACGGAAGGCTGCATCAGTGTTGCCAACTTAGCGACTTTTTTCCAAGAAAGCGCATTGTGACAAATATAGCGACTTGTTGAAACCTTATCTAGCTTCCGAGACCCCCCGGTACTGCCGCATGAGCGTGAGATCTTGCTTTCCTGCCGCAGGCGCACCTCTCTCTGCATCTGCTGTTCAGCAGCGAGAGGATCAGCGCATTCAATTGAGGCTGTGCGCTCTGTCAGAGAACAAATAAAATAGATGCTATTGCTTCTAACTTGAGTGATCATTTTACATGTACATATAGCCACAATCACAGCAACTGTCTTTACTGTGATTTTGTCAGACAACGTCTCAATTACAAATCAGGATTATAACATGTCAGGGCTCGACACTAACGCTTGTCCATTAGTCCGGGATAAGTCGATTTTTTTGAAGGGGCAAGTGAAAGAAAATTTTACTTGCCCGGTCGGACAAGGAGCCTGATTAAATCGTCAATAAAAAAAAACAAAAACTTGGGAATCACCAAAACACAAGAATGACAGATTTGAGTAGTGTAAGTAGCGATCGATAGTGGATAATAATAGGCTGTATAATGGACTGACGGTTACAAGATTGCTTGCGCAGCCTTGTTTTCATTAGCCTACTGAATGATTCAGCGTTTTGAACGAATCGGTTGAGTCAAAGATTCAATCCCTGCATCCCAATGTGCATACTATCCACCCTATCTGCCCTAAATAGTAATGAAAATTACTAATGTCACATACTATTTAGGATGGATAGAATGCACATTGAGACGCAGGCAATGACTCATTCATAAACAACTGCCTCATTCTTGAATGAATCAGCCATTGGAATGAATCGTTTGAATGAATGACTCAATGACTCACTTATTAAGACGGTTACTTGCCGCCACCTACTGGTGGTTTAGTTTCATTTTTAAAAAATTGTATCATTTTCCCCCCAACATTTCTTATTTGAATTTTCAAAAAATATTTAAAACAATCCCATAAAATTATTTAATGCAGTTGTAATTTTTTTTATTGTAAATGATTTAATTTGATTGGTAACAGCCCTTAGTGTCTTATTCTAATTGAATTTATTGAACAAATTTAAGAATTTAAAAATAAAAGATGAATCATACATTTTACATGAATCATACAGGATTGGGTGGGGGGAAATTGCCCCTTGTAAAGGTAAAAAAAAATGCCCTCAGTGTAAATATCACACATATGCAGATTTATATATGTCAAAGCTGGAATATTCTGAAAGGATATTGCGTCATACATTATGTGAGCACAAAGAGGTAGCAGCATATATATATATATATATATATATATATATATATATGGCATTAAAAAATTTAAAAATTGGCATTAAAAAGCATTAAATTAGATTTGATGAAACCTGTAGAAACCCTGGGTTTAGTCCAAATTTTCTGAAGAGACTCGATCGCTTGTTATGATGAACAGATTGAATTTAGGCTTTTACTCACATGTGAACATTGATCAGCGAACATAAGCAGAAGCTCAACCTAACTTGAATAACGCACAAGAACAAACCTCTTCCAGAAGCTCAAACATGCTGTGTAACAAATGAGGTTCATGCTCGTGTTATGCAGCACATTTGAGCTTCCGGAAGAGGTTTAATTAAACAACCTCTGCATCAGTCAATCACATATTGAAATAGAAAACAGTTATTTTAAATTGTAAAAATATTTCACAATATTACTGTTTTTGCTGTATTTTGGATCAAATAAATGAAGCTTTGGTGAGCAGAAAAGACTTTTAAAAACATTAAAAAAATCTTACCGTTCAAAAACTTTTGACCAGTAGTGTATGTTGCTTATCAAGCCTATTTTAGATGTGAGATTTAAGCACTTTCAACTCCTGCAATATATATAATTTATCCTGATTAAAAATAAATTAAAAAAGAAATTGATTTTGTAAAATAAATTATTTAATATTTATATTAAAAATATTACTGTAATATAAAAAATCTGTAGTGCAAATCTAAAGAGAATCACCTCTAGACAGCTACAGTATTATGATCATAATGCAAAAAAGTGTGTGTGTGTGTGTGTGTGTAAACACTAAAAAAAACCCCAAAATTAAACATTACTTTCCCCATAAAATATTTTGCATAAACTTTATGCTGATTTAAATAAAAAATACTGTAATATTAACAACAATTTAATATTCGTATTATATTAAAAAATGTATTGCAGTAATGCACATATATAGAGAATTGCCTTTGAGAATAAAGAGAATTATTGAGAGAGGAAAAAAAACTCTGGACAACAACAGAATTTGAATTTAATAAGAATTTGAGGGGAAAAAATGTCATGAATTGTCATGAAAATAATGAAAACAATATCTCAAAGCTACTAAAATTAACCTTTTAATTTTAGGGTGATTCACCCTTTAATATTTAAAAACAAAAAACAGAAAGTGAAAAGAAAGCTCTATTCAAAAAGAGTGCCGAGAGTACATGATTTACTTTGTTTAGGTGAACTACTCCTTTAAGGAGAATGCAATATTTTCACTGCAAAGTGAGAATGTAAAAACAGAGTCGAAGAAAACACTACCCTGAAGGTTCTCGTTAAAACTAACAGACCCATCAAACACCTTTGAAGTGCTTCATTTGACAGGTTTAAGATCAAAACAATCAATGCCGCTTTCAAAATAACAATCAGAATCCATCTTCATTCCAATTAGTGCTGCTGATCTCTACCAGTCCACTGAGATCCTCACAAACGTCACACAATAAATCCATAGCAGTTACAGACCTACACGAATCTTCCCCTGAACATGCTAACAGGACTCATGGGGTTAACATGGAGAGTTTCTGCATCAGTCAATCGTGGCTCTTTATCCAATAACACTTACTCAAACCTGAGGCTATTGGCAGATCAGACTGAGGGGACAAATGACACCGTTCCACACAAAATGTAAATTCAGAGGACCTGTTACCACAACTCAAATAAATGCATGGTTGCAAGTTAAAAATTCTAATTTGTTTTAATTAAACCTTTTAAGTTGCAAACATTATTTTGTTCTATTGACATAATAATGTTAATCATTACATCAACTAAATATCGTCTATAATTTAAACTCAAAATTCTGCGTTAATTGGCTTTTTTAAAAAAAAAAAAAAATTAGGTTGTAGTAACTTATTGAAATTGTCTTGATAACTTCAGAAAATAGGCACTGGATTTCTAGTTCCCAGCATGCTTTGCATAGCACTGGATAAGGAAAATTAATGTTGAAATTAAGAGTTAATTTATTTGTTTTTAGTGAAGGGAAAGACCTGTTAGTGTTTAATGCTGTTATGTTCGACATTTAAAAGAGTTTTTGTGGTTATCATTGTGCTGAAGAGTAGATACATGAAGGTAACACTACATTGACTCTATAAACAATGATTAGTGACGAGTAATATGTTACTTGATCATTAAATATACATGTTAAATAAGTTATGTTAGCATGTGCTATGATAGCTGTGGATTTGAACTGAAATAGATAAGATTAATTGGTTCCAGGGCTACAACTCTGGTAGTTGGAGCGACTTAATTTTTTTGAGTAATCAACTTAAAAATTTGTTTATGCTACAAATTAAGTTCCTCTAACTCAATGTAGCTTGTTGCTTGAACATAAATTCACTCAAAGTTGTCATAACTCAAAAAAATTGATGCAAACTGTTGCGTTATTTTTTTTGTTGTTGAGTCAACACAAAGTATGCATTACATTTAATGATTTTTTTCTGTTCTTGTATATATAGAATACAAGAAATAGAATAGAAAAATGAATTTATTGTTTTATTAGTGCAAGGCAAAAAAAATTCTAAACATTAACAAGTTAAAATCAATATTAATGGCTTTCTGCTTAGCTTACCAATTAAAATGCATCTTATTGGATCAATTAAGGATGACATCACACTCATTACATTTTATTGAGAAGTTTGTAATTTTCTACAAAATGACAAAAAACTAAATTTTGAGACTGAAAATATATAATTAAAATATAATTAATATAATTAAAATGTAATTAAATAATTAATTGAACTTAATTAATTACTTTATTTACATATAATGAAAATATTAAATGTATTTAAATATAAAATGTAATTAAATATAATTAAACTATCAATATTAGGTTTTCATTGTTGAAAAACATATTTGATACTGCAAAATTTCTTTAGGTGTCCAAACTTCGTGTATCCAAACTTAAAAAGTCAGAGAATGACAACTTTTTGGCATCATAAGGATCTCTAAACTTTCCAGTCTGTGTGTGTGTGTTTCTCATCTCATCCTGTGGTTTTGGTCTTTTATGGGCAACGGTCATTCCAGCATCAACATCCCATGACACACAATGAACAAGAAATACAACCCCACACACACACACACACACACTGCCTCTGATCTGTGTGGTCCGCATCCAGCTCATCTAATGCAGAACTGGCCTCATAACTCTAAATACTTCCTGTCCACACAGGAAGCAGAATCCTCCAGGCAGCCTGGAGCTATTAAAGTCTTTCAATACCAAACTTTTACAGACACAGAGGCTTCAAAGAGAAACACACAGTGTTCTTACTCATTTGTGAAGCAGCTGGGTGCTATCTACACCCACCACAGGAAACGCATAAACATTAGACGGAAAAACAATATCCTTAAGACCGGTCTCAATGGAACGGAGACGGCAGACTGCGGTAATACCGGCAACTTGTTGGTTTTAGGACAAAACAGGGATTCATACTTTTTCAGTGAGCAAAGAAGAACTTCTACAATAAAATTTGATGTATTTGTTTGTGGAAAATAAGGGAGAAAGAAAAAAAATCATAAAAACTGACAGGTCTGGTTTAAAATAAGTCCATCAAAAAACCATAATGAACTGGTCACCTTAACACATGATGGTAACAAAGAAGTGCTCAAAAACAAAACACAACTAATCAATGAAAAATAATACATACTAAAAAGAAAAGACTTTAAAAATTAAAGATCATATTTCTTTCTTTTTGGGCTGAATGGGCTGAACAGAATAAACTATTTAATACAGGTATTCATAATAATATAATACAAAATAATTCATAATACATACTATAATGCATTTTATCTTTTCAAAAATAATTTGTTTGCTAAATTTTAAAAATCTAAAGAACTGTTTCCAGTATAAAGAACCTTTTGTGCATTTGAAAGGTTCCATGGATGTCTTCGTTCATCTTCGGAACACAAATTAAGATATTTTTGATGAAATCCGATGAGATCATTAACACTTTCAGTGCCCAGAAAGCTACTAAAGACAGCAGTTCATGTGACTACAGTGGGTCAACCTTAATGTTATGAAGCGACCAGAATACTTTTTGTGTGCCAAAAAAACAAAATAACGACTTTATTCAACAATATCTAGTGATGGGTGATTTCAAAACACTGCTTCATGAAGCTTCGAAGCTTTACGAATCTTTTGTTTCGAATCAGTGGTTCGGAGCGTGTATCAAACTGCCAGAGAAAAAAAATATCTTAATTTGTGTTCTGAAGATGAACGAAGGTCTTACGAGTGTGGAACGACATGAGGGTGAGTAATTAATGACAGAAATTTTCATTTTTGGGTGAACTAACCCTTTAAGAGTGTAGTTTCTATGATGAGTATAAGGCATTATAACTGATGGCATAATACAGTGCAATTTGGTGTTGTTTAATGTATCATACATTAAAATATTACATCTATTATGGATATCAAGAACATAAAACAGACTAATAATGTGTATTATAATGTTTTGTGAACATTATAGGGTTATTATCTTTAACTAAAACTATTAAAAAAGCTATAAAAGCTGAAATAAAGCTGAAATTAAATAAAATCTAAATATCACAACTTAAAGTAAATGAAAAGTAAAATAAGTTTAAGCTGAAACTGAAATACAAATAAATATTTAAAATAAGTAAATGAATATTTAAATAATAATAATAATAATGACAAAAACACATAAAATTACATTAAAACAAAAACGAGCTGAAAATACAAAAAGCTCATTCAGAATATTAATAAAAACTATAATAGTATATATAAAATACTAAAACAACACTGTGTGTTGTGAATTAACAACAACCCCGACCACTGAACATCACATTTACATGATCATCAGCATCTGGTTTGCTTTAAAAGCGTATAAGGTCATAGGAAATAAAGCCTGATGATTGACATTAGCACATGTACCCGAACTGCAACTCCACCCTTAAATAAAATCTGAGAAAACAGCATAATTATTCAATTTAGCCACCATAAACACTGACCTTTGCTTACTTGCACATAACCAAAAACTGTCGCTTGGCACGCACAGCTATGCTAACTTATGAGCTAACCGCTAACACCGCCAGTGCGCCACAACTCTACAAAAACAGCTTTAAAAGGAAGTTCTGCGCCGCCACTATAATGTACAATTAGTGAGCTTGGCCCTGCGTTCCCCCGTCATTAGCAGAGTTGCTACGGGCATTTATGTAAACGGTACGTGTTGCTACCGCGGGTGAGCATTATCTCCAGCTGCCAGGAACGACTGTGCCAACAGCACACGAGCGCTGCCTGCCAATACCTCTGCCCTCCGCACAGTGCAGTGAAGGAACAAATAAAATTAAATGCTGACATTGCTGGAGAAAAAATGGCTGACATTTCAGAAGAACGTGCCATAATGCCGTTTTAGTGCTACATTTTTCTTTTGGCAGGATCATGCGCTTCCTAATGAGGTAAAATGAAGAGAGAGAGAGAGTTTAGTGTGACTGAGGAGAATTTTTGACTGGGTATGTTTGCTGATCAGTCTTTTGTAACATTATCACTACCGTTTGGGGTCAGTAAATTTTTTTTTTTTTGTGAAAGAAATGAATACTTTTATTCAACAAGGACGCATTAAATTGATCAAAAGTAACATTATAGACATTTATAATGTTGCAAAAGCTTTGTTTCAGATAAATGCTGTTCTTTTGAACTTTATTTTCATCAAAGAATCCTGGAAAAAAATTGTGCACAACTGTTTTCAATATTGATAATAATAATAAATGTTTCTTGAGCAGCAAATCAGCATATCAGAATGATTTCTGAAGGATCATTTGACACTGAAGACTGGAGTAATGATGCTGAAAATTCAGCTTTGCCAACACAGAAATAAATTGCATTTTAAAATATATTCAAATAGAAAACAAGTTATTTTAAATTGTAAAAATATTTCACAATATTACTGTTTTTGCTGTATTTTGGATCAAATAAATGAAGCCTTGGTGAGCAGAAGAGACTTCTTTTAAGAACATTAAAAAATCTTATCGTTCAAAAACTTTTGACCGTGACCGGTAGTGTATATAAATACAAAATATGATTTCTTTATTTCTTTCTTTTGATTTTAGGGTAAAATATGTTCCTGCATGTTCTTGGCAAGTTTTGTGAGATTATTGTGTCATGTTAAAGGGTTAGGCGTCTAACCTCCGTTAGGCAGACGGATGTTACTGGAAGCTAGTGATTATAGTCAAGTTATATACATGGATATTTTACTAACAAAAAGCATCGCTTCACTTCAGAAGGTCTTTATTAACCTCCTGGAGACGTGTGGATTACTTTTATGATGGATGGACGCACATTTTTGGGCTTCAAAATCTCGCCCCTCATTCTCTACCATTATAAAGCTTGGAAGAACCAGAGTATTTTTTAATGTAACTCTGATTGTGTTTGACTGAAAGAAGATATCATATACACCTAGGATGGCTTGAGGGTTAGTAAATCATGGGATAATTTTCATTTTTGGGTGAACTATCCCTTTTTAGGAGTGAACCTGAAGTGTATTCAGTCTGTGTGTGTCTTTGGCTCTTTCCACAGGTGTTTTGTGTGCAGAACAACATGAGTTAAACCCAAAAACACTGTCAATCACACACACACCTGATCTGATAGACCTGCTAATCTGAAACACAGACTTACATATGTGTGTGTGTGTGTGTGTGTGTGTGTGTGTGTGTGTTAAAAGCCCAGGTGAACTGAAGGACCCCCGTTAAACGAGACAGACGGGGTATTTTTAGCTCAAGAGTGGCTTTAAGAGTCGACAAAGTGCAGCCTGCTGCTTCGTGTGCCATTAGCACAGCGAGAATGCCACCTGCTCCAGACAGAGACTTGAAAATCGACAGACACCAAACGAAGCACTTCAGTTGTCTGAGAACAGACAGAACATGACAGACGCACAGATTTAGCTAGACTGAACGTTCCAGACAGTGTGTGTGTATCAGACAGATCAAAACCCAGACCAGACGGACAGATAGTTCTGTGTGTGTGCCAGCGGGCATTTAATGTGCTCTGACTCTCTCAGTAGGTCACAGTGACATGGTGTTTCATATAAACACTCTCAACTCTGCTGTCTGCCCTTCCTGCTAGATTTGATCCCCAAAATAAATGCAAATCAAACTATAATCTCAGACCGAACAAGTCCTGAGCAGCATGCATGGCAGCAACATCACAAAATAATCATTGACTGATGTTTGAGTTCTCGTCGGCATGGACTTTCTTGTTTTTGCTTGTGGGCTGCTGTTGTTTGCTTTAGAGGAAACAGTTGATAATAAGACCAGAACGGGATGATAATATTTATGTTCCGATTTGTTTTCCTGTTTGCGTGGTGTTTGCTAAGTCAAGCACTGTTGCATATACTTTAAATTTCAGTTTGTGTCGACCTTGCTTCCTCAAATCATGTGTGTTGTTGAGAGGGTGTGCTGTTGCTTTACTAAATGATCAGATGCATGATTTATCCTGCTGGACCATAAAATGGGTGAGGAAGCTCTTTTGGGTCAGTATATCCCAGAATGCCCTAGCAACCACTTAGCAACACCCTGGCAACAAACTAGAACAGTCTAGCATCATGGTGGTGAGTTTTGTTCCAGGGTTATTATCATTAACTAAAACAAAAAACAAACCTAAAACAATATAAAAATGTCAATACTTGAAATAAAATAAACATTAACTGGAATAAAATATAAAAAACCCTTAAACTTATTTTATTTCAGCTAGTTGCCAAGGCAAAATGTATCATATTCATTTAGTAGTACTAAAATAATTAAATCTAAATAAACTAATAAAAATGACAAAAAGACACAACAAAATTACTAAAACTTTTACTTAAATTTAAAATGAAACCAGAAAATATAAAAATAGACTTTAATTCAAAATATTAACACAAACTGTAGTAGTATATCAGTGATAATAAAATAACACTGTTTTGCACCAGTAAACACCACCCAGATTTTCCTGTGGAAATGTGACGGTGTATTTTGGAGGATATGGTTTCACAGCAGATGGTGGCGGATGAGTTGATCCGACTCTAATTTGACACAAACTATAATGACATGTTGTTGTTTTTCTCCATGATGCAAGATGTTTTTAGCTGTCAGAATAAAAATCCATGACTGAAATTATTGCAGCAGCCATCACAGTCAGATTTTTGATGAACATCAATGCAGCATATAGACACAACACACATGCTCACATGCACAGGTAATAAAATATGTAATCCTACAGAATATTAGCTAACTGCATACTGTACAATATGTGTGTGTGTGTGTGTATATATATATATATATAATATATATATATATATACATATACTATATGTGTTATTGACTAATAAGGTTTTTAAAAGTGTAAAAGAAATATAATGGAGATATAATTAATTTTTTAAAAGTGTTAACAATGAGATTGTGTTTTTTATAATCAATTAACACTGCTTTTGTCATTTTTTACAAGTTGGACAAAATTTGTCACCAAAAAAGGTATTCGGTTTAACCAAAATATCGGTTTTACCGAATGACACTTTTGGTTATTCCGAATGACGATATTTTTAAACAATGCTAACAGGCTGATATCTAGCTAGCTAGCTAGTTAGTTTGCTAGTTAGCTAGCAAAAGGACAATCAAATATTTTATATTTAGTACAAGTTTTTAAAATATTACAACATTTTCCATGTTTTATAGCGGTTGTACCGAATGACCTGATGTTTCAGGACATGCGTATGAGCGAGTGAAAACATGAACTTCTCAAGAGAGAGTTAGTTACTTTGCTTCATGACTATGTGGTCCTTTGCAGGTGTCTTAATGATGTCACATGATATTGACCGCATGACTTGATCCAAAATGGTCCCTTTATATTGGTTACTCCGAATGACATCAATGAAATTCATTTTTCCGGACATTCTTTCTCATAACAAAGCAACGACTTCTACACATAATTTTAATACAATTTTGCACTATGTTTATATATGATGTTGTAAAATCATGCCATAATTAAAAATATATACATTTATTACATTTTAAGATATTTTAATCAAAAGGATTATACTTTGAAAGGCTCACGCTCTCAACTGTGTGCAGAACGGGGAAAATTAAGTATAGGAGGATTAGGCTTAAGCTTTGAATGTTTAAATATAGTTTTAAGTGGAGCAAATTGTAACATTTCTAATGCACAAGTTTTATTTTTCATTTTTCTGTTTATTTTGTACTTTTATAACACAAGATGCTTTTCAGTTTTGTAGCTGATTGTGACCAAATACCTTTTGTTTTTTTATCAGCCCTGCAAAAAAATATGACCTATGCAAGAGTGCATTCTGTTTACTGCTTAGTGCTCAATACACTATAGGAGGCTGTACTGACCAACTAGGGGACTAAATGCCACTAGGTAGAACAAACTCTGATTTGCACTACTGTCTGTTCAAAATAAGTGAAAAGAAACCTCGCATTGTGGATTTGTTCCTTAACACTTTAGTTTAGGGTCCAATTCTCACTATTAACTAGTTGCTTATTAGCATGCATATTAGCAAGATATTAGCTGTTTATTAGTACTTATAAAGCAGATATTAATGCCTTATTCTGCATGACCATATTCTACATCTCTTAATTCTACCCAATAATTAAACTTAACAACTACCTTACTATTAGTAAGCAGTAATTAGGTGTTTGAGGCAAAATTCATAGTTAATAGTGAGAATTGGACCATAAACTAAAGTGTGACCATGTTTCCTATTGTACCAAAATCGTACTGAACCGTGACCCCCAAAACTGAGGTACGTACTGGACCGTGACTTCTGTGTACCGTTACACCCCTAATATAAATATATACAGTATATTCATAAATTATTCATTACTTAGCAGTTCAATAATATATTAATAATATAATGTAACTGCAGTTACTTTATGGTTTATTCATTTTGCAGAACATTTGCATAATTCTCATACTGCAGTTCTAGTAAGAGTAGTACGATAGTATGCAATTCTTAACATGCTCAAGGATTGTAAGAGTGAAGAGAAGTAAGAGTGTGTGTTTTGTATGACTGCTTCATATGGTTAGAGCTCAAGGCATGTGCCGTCCTTTAGTGATTGATGAGGTCATCAGTATGAGACGCATTAATCCTTCCCATCATGCCTGCTGCTCTCCATCACCCCACATGCACAGCACTTCCATTGTCTTTCACCCACGTACTTACACACGCTCCAGCAGACGAGAAGGATTTGAAGGTCATCATAGTGAGGGAACTCATTACCCATGATTCATGTTTAATTCTGCCTTTAACATACAAGGATTGGCTCATCTCAGGCTGGCTATTATTACACACACTTACTAGGAGGAGTCCAGGTCACAAAGGTGTTAATGTGGGTATATGTATGCATGTGAGAATGATTTTTGACTTACAACATGACGACGTAGTAAACTGCCTACCTAGACAGCATCTGACAATCCCAGAATGCACTGCAACAAGCTCAGTGGGAAAGAGAAGTGATGCTTGTATTTCCTTCAATAATAGAAAATATCGATGCAAATAGTTCTAATAGTATTTATTAATATTTTGAATTAGCTTTTATTCATTTTTTTAATTTTGAGTTTTAGTAATGTTATGTGCTTTTTGTCATTTTTAGTTTTTATATTTCTATTTAGCTTTAATTTATTTTATTTTAGTTTTACTAATATTAGTACTACAAGTTTTTTTTTTTTTTTTTTTTTTAAGTTTTTCATTTAATATTTATATTTTATTTGTATGGACTCTTGTTTCCGCCACTAAATAAAAAGGGTAAGGGCGACTTTTTATCTCATAATTCTGACTTTTTTCTCGCAATTGTGAGTTTGCATCACAATTCTGACTTTATTTCTCAGAATTGTGAGATTTAAACTCACAATTCCAAGTTATAAAGTCAGAATTGCAAGATATAAAGTCACAATTTTGACTTTTCAGTCTTTTTTCCCTCACAATTGCACATTATAACACGCAATTCTGACTTTATATCACACAATTCTGACTTTATATCTCACAATTCTGACTTCATATCACACAATTCTGACTTTATATCTCACAATTTTGACTTGATATCTCGCAATTCTGAGTTTGTCACACAATTCTGACTTTATATCTCACAATTCTGATTTTATAACTCACAATTCTGACTTTTTATCTCACAATTCTGACTTTATAACTCGCAATTCTGACTTTTCATCTCACAATTCTGACTTTATATCTCGCAATTCTGACTTTGTCACACAATTTTGACTTTATATCTCACAATTTTGACTTTATATCTCGCAATTCTAACTTTGTCACACAATTCTGACTTTATATCTCACAATTCTGACTTTATATCTCACAATTCTGACTTCATATCACACAATTCTGACTTTATATCACACAATTCTGACTTTATATCACACAATTCTGATTTTATATCTCGCAATTCTGAGGAAAAAAGTCAGAATTGTGGGATATTAACTCGCAATTACCCTTTTTATTTTTTTATTTCATGGCGGCAACAAGCTTCCATATATTTGAATTAAGAACGAAAACAATCTATTATCGTTTCAGTTAACAACAACACTGGTTAATGTCAGGCTGTATTTGTATCACAATTACATGGCAAAGATTGTGACTGAGGCTTTTGTTAAAAAAAAAAAAAAAAAATCATACAAATACAATACAAGTTGTTGGAAACTTTTAGCCTGGTTTCTATATTTTTAACTCTCAGAGCGAGGCAGAAATGCTTTAGAAGATCATGCTGTCCTGTAGGCTTTTGTCTCCCTGAGTCTAAAATGTGACCCATTTTTCTGTCGAGCTGGATTTGAGAAACTCAAGTCTGGAGGTTTTTCTGATCCAGCCCTCGTGCCCAGACCTGAGAGAAAACTCTGACCCAAATTACACACTGTACAAACTTAAGCTTCATTAAAAGAGCTCTGAAACCGGAGCACAGTCCCAAAGCCTAGTGAGCTGCTTAGAACTTTTATAGCTGTCATGGAACCTGACTGTGAAGTGACTGACGCAGGCAGCAACTCGACTTGCTACTGGCTTCAGTTTAAAGCATTTTTGTTCATTGAAATAAAGCAGAAATAAAATATATATAATTTCTGTCATTAATTACGCACCCTCATGTTGTTCCAAACTTGTAAGACTTTCGTTCATCTTCGGAACACAAATTAAGATATTTTTGATGAAATCCAAGAGGTTTCTGACCTCACTATACACAGCAATGTCATAACAAATTTCATGGCCCAGAAAAGTATTAAAGACATTGTTAAAATAATCCATGTGACTGCAGTGGTTCAACCTTAATGTTACGAAGCGACGAGAATACTTTTTGTGCGCCAAAAAAATAAAACAAAAATAACGACTTTATTCAACAATTTTTTTTCTCTTCCCTGTCCAAACGCTGGCTCAGTATTAGCCGACGCTGTTCACGTGAGCAACACGACTCATGATGCTGAAGCAGGAGCCGGCCAATACTGAGTCTGCGTTCTGACGTAGAACATGGAAGCGCAGAACTGCGTTCACTATGTCAACTGCGTAGGAGACTACAAAATAATGTGTTTTTAAATACACAAAACCTTTTTATAGATAATCTTCAGTGTTGAAAGAGATGCAAGCATATTTATAATCAACATTTCTCTTGCTTTGCCAGCCATCTTTCTCTGAGCTCATCACAGTGCATTGTGGGATTGCCTCCAGGAAGAATTGAGAATATACATAGACGTCACTTTCCCGCCGGGACACGCTCCCTCAGCTGGACTGAGTGGCAAAAGAGCTGCTGCATGACTGGATTTAATAGGGGAAACTGCAAAAACGCGAGTAAAACAAACGATTACACTAAAAGTTTGGCTCGAAAGTATTCCTTATGACCTGTCAAAGAAACCTAATTCATGGATATTGGCATGCGGTCAAGAATCGTGTTTCCTGACATTTATTTGTGCCTGATTTCGACGCCGGGAAAATACGTAAAGCAAATCTGCCTGTGAACGCTTTATATAAATACAATATAGGTAGATCTAAATCGGAGTGATCACTTAAATCAATGTTATATATTTCGTCATATCGTCCAGCCATAAAACTTGTATAGTTTTTGTCAGTGTTTATTTAAAAACACCCAATTATGCAGAATATAAGAAGATAAATATTTAATTGATGAGTTGTCAATACAATATATAACAATACAATATATAGAGTATGATTTTACCCCAAAATCCAATATTTTGACACAAAATGATAACTGCAGATCCACGTTTCTCTGTCTGGAGTCCATTTGGTTCTGTGAATTGTAGCGATTCATTTGCTTCTCTTTTCTGTAGCTTTCGGCAGTCTGTAAAAATACTCCTCAGATTTCTTGTCAAATCTATTTGTATAGTCGATCACAAAGCTCTTTCCCAGTTTAGATGTGTTTTGTGTTTTTCGCAGCATTCACACTGAAAACCAATGCTGCCACTCAGTCTTTTGCCACTCAGTGGGCGTAATCGCAGTTATACGGTTGGCCAATGGTGACATCACGTGCATACCCTCTATACATGTTGTGCTGCCTTTGAATTTTTTCCAAAGCAAGGTATCGTCGAAGGCAGCAAATTTTAGTTGCCTACCTTTATGAACAGTCTTTGCATGGGTAGCATCGCCTAAGATGCAATTTCTCATCTCGCAGGCAGATGAGGAGATTATGATCTTATACGTCAGAAAATCTGGTAGGCAAAACAAACGCAGCAGTGCTACGAGAGTGTCGTTCATCACCGTGACATGCTGTTTTGATTTTCTGCTGATACTGCGACAGATGAGACAAATACAATCTTGTGAATTGATTTCAAGCAAGATTTTGTGGTTCTAACTCTCCCTTTCTCTCTCTCGCTTTTTCTCTCAGTTTGTTTGCTCTGCTGTCAAAGAAGCACAATAAAGTTTTGGAGCAGGCGACCCAGTCCTTGCGTGGGCCTCTGGGAGCAGACGACAGGACCGTCCTGCCTGACTATGTGAGTCAATCCCTCAATTCGCTGATTCACATTTACCGATCAGGGCTTGAGCATTTCATGCATTTGACTAAAAATAGATGTGTGCGAACTGTATTAAGGAGTACATGTGCGAATAAAAAGTAGGTCTCTGTGGCTTCTTAAAAAGTCTTAAATTTAATTTTCTTTTTCATATTTAAGGTCATAAAAAGTCTTAAATGGTATAACAAAAGTCTTAATTATCTTTTTAAGTGGTCTTAAATTTGGGGCTGGAAAACAGGAATCGTGATTTGACTTAAGGTGATTATTAAACTTCAAAAGTCTATAATTTAATAAAATAAAAATATGAGTGCTGCACATTTCAAAGTAAAAACGCATTGCTGTTGCTGCTACAAGGACATGCCAATTAATTGCTTATGATTTACTGTTGATGAATTATGACAATATTTACTTTGTTGTTTATATTGTAATGTTTATATTTAAATGGTTTTAAAAGAGCATATTTTATCTCCCCCCATCGTTTTAAATGACCATATGGAAGTAGTGAAGACATTTCAAAATAAGAGTTCCCTTGCATTTCTGCTTGTTTATAAATCCCGCATTATGCGAAACATTTTTTTTTCTGGTTTTTATTGGTATTTAATGGCCCAAAAAGCTTCTTCCTGGGTTGGTGACATCACTAACCCTAAAATTTACATAAACCCTGCCCCCAGGAACACGCAACAAAGGGGGTGAGGCCTTAGAGGCTTTAGAGAAGAGGAAGAGTTTCAATTTTCAATGAGGGTCAATTCAACGCTGGATTTGCACAAAAGATTAACATGACGGCACATGCTAGTCGATGAGTTGAATCAACTCCACAGCAACTACATAAATTTATCCACTAACCATTCAGAAACGTCCAGTTTCACTCTGAAACTTCTTCCTGAGTCTCTCCATCAGTGTCCGACTCCGGTTTGAACAATGTAAGGCTGAACACCGTTACTGACAATCCTCATTTTGGCTGCGTGAGATTCTCCAGCTTTGTTGTTGTTGTTGAGAAACCGAAGCGCGAGCTGTTAAAGCTCCGCCCTCTTCTGGAAAAGGGGCCGGGAGCAGCAGCTCATTTGCATTTAAAGGGACACGTGTTTTTGCTCACACCCAAATAGGGGCAAATTTGACAAGCTATAATAAATGATCTGTGGGGTATTTTGAGCTGAAACTTCACAGACACATTCTGGAGACACCAGAGACTTACATTACATCTTGTGAAAAGGGGCATTATAGGTCCCCTTTAAATAAAATCATTTTGCTTTTAAATGTTTCCTTGTATCCTTTCTTAAGAAAAAAACTAATTATTTGATCAGTTTTCATTGCACACCTAAACTTTTTTATGTGCTCCTAAAATTTTCAAATTAGAAGCACATGTGCTCCTTGGGAAAAATAAGCATCAAGCCCTGCCTATACACATTTGCTTTGGCTTCAGCTTGTGATTTGATGTTAAAACCAAACAGCAACCTTGACATGATCTTAGAGCATCATTAGTCCTCTATCTCCATATGACATGCGTGAATGTGTGTGTGTGTGTGTGTGTGTGTCTCCAGACAGCAGACAGTCCTTCTGGCTAGACATAAAGACACATAGTAGACATAAAGGGAGGGCGGAGCTTGGGAGGAAAGGGGGAGGGGCTGTTTCAGGAGGTCATTTAGGTCAGTGTATTCAACCCTAGAGGGCAGCAGCCAACCTGCTCTGCCGCCCCCTAGAGAGGGGGCAGGGTGTCTGGGACAATAGGGATGTAAATGGAGTGTGTTTAAGATGATGGGAGTCTTCAGTGTGTGTGTGTGTGTGTGTTTGTTCCACAAACAGCCTGAGGCCGGAGCCTTGCAGATGTCTGCTATGTGTCTGGGTGGGTCAGACTGCTGTCTGCTGTCCTGATTAAGCCCCACACCCCTGCTTTGTGTCTCCTACTCCTTCCATTCACATCTATTCCTCTTCA
This sequence comes from Mylopharyngodon piceus, assembly GCA_039654765.1. NCBI lineage: Eukaryota > Metazoa > Chordata > Actinopteri > Cypriniformes > Xenocyprididae > Mylopharyngodon > Mylopharyngodon piceus. Next base: position 5,486,661 of record CM077461.1, on the reverse strand, counting down.
TCTGTCCATCTGTCTCTCTCAGTCTATCTGAATATCTTCACTCACACTCCCTTTTCCATCAGTTTCTACCACAGTTCCACTGAATGATGACATCACTTGCTATGTTACTACATAACCTCCCCACGAAAAAACAAACATGTGCATTGCAGTCTTCATTTATGACACACTCCTAGTTTTAGAGAGCATATTTTAACACCCAAAGTAATCTTTATTCCATCACAATCTCTGATGAATCATTCAGAAGTTATAAAAATGTTTAACAAATAAAATTCATAGTAATCCATTATAAATAAATAAAATATATGGACATTATTATTATTTATTGTTTTTTATTTTTATTAATATAATAAGAAATATAATAATAAAATAAGTGTTTAGAAGTTCATACCAATTATTTTTAATTGTAAAAAATATATAAAATCATTATCATTATTTATATTATTTAAATAATAATAGTTATAATAATAATAATAATTATGATGATTAAAAATAATTATTATTAATTACTTCTATTAATTTATTATCAGTAATAATAGTAAAAATTCCATTATGAGCTCTGATGAAGCATTCAGAAGGTTTTTGTAAAAAAACAGTAGTTATTTCAGTTATCAGTTATTATTAATTATAAAAGATGAATTAAAAGATAAAAATATAATTATTGTTTTGAATATTATATATTATTAAATAATAATTATAATATAACATAATATAATATAATATAATAATAATTATTATTATTTCTTTATTAATATAATAAGAAATATAATAATAAAATGTTTAGAAGTTCATACCAATTAATTATTTTTAATTGTAAAAAATATATAAAATCATCATCATTATTTATACTATTTAAATAATATTAGTAATAATAATAATAATTATTATGATGATTAAAAATAATAATTATTCATTATTCTCCATTAAATATAATTTATTATCAGTAATAATAGTAAAAATGCCATCATGAGCTCTGATTAAGCATTCAGAAGGTATTTGAGTAAAAAAACAGTAGGTATTTAAATTAGTAATCAATTATTATTATTTATAAAAGATGAATAAAAAGATAAAAATATAATTATTGTTTTGAATATTATGTATTACTAAATAATAATGATAATATTTATTTCTGAGATGATATCTGAGATGGACAGAAAACTGAGGTGTACTCATAAAATGATTAAATAGCTGTGAAGCTTGATAATTAGAGTTATACAATTGGAGTATTCGTCCCCTAAGTGTCATTATTACAGAAGCGATTTAGGTTTGTGTTTTGCTGATGTTGTTGTTGTGAAAACCAGACATTGCTGGTTTAAGAGCCAATGCTGAGCCACTTTTCCCAGAACCACCTTTTTTTCAGTAGAATCTGGCTCTGTGTTCCGGCTCTGTCTGTTTCTCAGAGGAGTTTTATGGGAAGGATGTCCTAAACGGGAGTTATCAAGCACGAGTTTAGACTACATTTGATTTTGCAAGCCTTTCCTTTGTCATATCTTATAAGACAAACAACATTCACACACACACACACACACACACACACACACTGTTTTTGTCTGCTGTCACTGTTATCGCCATGGGATTTCCTTCAATCTATGGGAACAGATGCAGTTTGTGATGTTAAGACTGTGTGTCTGTACATACAGAGCTTTTAAAACCTCTTATGAAATGGATATCGCCAGCTATCTCAAATCTGACTGGATGAGCTGCTAAAGCAAGCCGATATGCATATGAAAATGAGAAAATTCAGTTAATGCTTATTTTATTTGAAGTAATAAAAGTTATTTTATGGTTTAAGTTGTAGTTAAATATAATAACCCTGATCTGTGCAAAAAGAGAGACAGACTTCAGTGCGACGATTATGTCTCAGTGTCTTAATACAGGTCAGAAAATGACCCATTTTCCATCTCCCTAAAGACACACAGTCTTTCTACCTGTCTCTTCTTCTGCCCTTCTTTTCCTCCCTCGTCTCCTCACGATTGTGTGATTCTCCTCTCATCTCTGCCATTTAAAGGCTCTTTTGATTGTCGCAGCTGCAGCTGGAGCGTTTACAGTTTTCCTGAACCCCTCCAAAAGCCAATATGTAGTCCAGCGCTCAGTTTCTGATCATAATGTGTCAAAACCGGTGTTCAAATCTCAGTGAAGCAAAGCATCTGATTTACCTTAAAGATGAACATCCATTTGTTCCGTCTCACTTCCGTGACTTACCTGACTGTTGCCATGGCGACAGTCGTCTACTTCTTGGCATCACTGACCTGACCTTTGACCCCTGACCTCTGCTTGAGAGCAAAGGGGCTTGTAACCATGGAGACAGGAGTTTGCCTCTTACTGGCTTAGATGGTATTGACATCACAGTCATTAGCTGATCATTAGACCACACACACGCGCTCATGCACGTATGCACACAGACAGATGACTAATGACTGTCTGGCACTGGATGCATGTGCACTTCCTGTTCCTTTCTGTCTACTTCTGAATTCACATATACGCAATTTGATTTTCAGTAGCATAATTCTCTGTATCTCTCTAGGTTTATGAGTCATATTGGCTGACGGTTAGTGATGTAAACAAACCCCTTACCATCAGTATTAAACTTTGGTGCATATACCACACTGTTCGGATTTCTCAAGCAACCACATAGTGACGCTCCTGCAACTACCCGGAATCCGGCAACCGCATTGATCAGGCTGATTCGAATAAACGCAGTCCATGTTTTTGCATACTTAAATTGAAACAGGCATCAATTTATTATAGTATACAGTAGGGGTTGCAGACTAGGAACTTTAATGCTCTGCCATGACGCTTTTTAAAGGGGTCGTGAATTGAGAAATCAACTTTTTCTTGAGCTTTTGATATATATATAAGAGGTCATCGTACTATAAGAATATCCTGTAAGTTTCAGAACTGAAAACTCCCTTGTTATAAAAGCTTTTATTGACACCAGGCCCAGCGAACGACTCGTCCTGGAATGTGCCTATAGTAAAACACCGCCTCCGCAGAAGAAATCAATGCCTACTTCATCATTGCAACATTAGCCCCGCCCACTTGTGTGTTAGTGAGATGACGAGGAGAGAAGAGCGATACAGGACTAAAAATAACATTACCTTTCAAAGGATCCTAATGCTAGGAATATGGTTATTTATTTTCAACAATGTGAATGTCTCAGTTGAGCTTTATTTATTTGTATTCAGTACATTTCACTGTGGATTCTTTGGTAAATCAATCGCATTTCGGCGCAGGCTTTGCAAACAGACTTTTACGATATGGACTCGACAGTAATGCAACAACATGTAAGTAACTGAGTTAATTCTAATGCCTGATCTGATATTAATGATTCACGTACAGTCAGATGTTCTTTGTCTGTGTGTCAGTGAATCAAACAAGTGACTAAATGGTTAACTTCATGTTGTTTCTCTTAGTAGGATGAAAATAATCTGTTATTTAAATGGTGATTAAATTATATATAGAAAGCGATCATAAAACGCTCCCTTTACAATCGCTGGACCTGTCAATCAAACGGCACGAGTTTATCAGTGACTCGCGCCAAAACTCCTGTTTTATTCAACAAATCTCTGTTACATCACGTTTGCACTGTTAGTTATAATGAAAGCATTCGTTAATGTGCAGAAATTGAGTTGCAATGTCAAGATCACTGCTTTCATGCGCTCAACAACATGTCTGTGATCGGCTACAATGTTCATCTCTGCAACCTTTCATGCCACAATCTAAATATAATGCCATAGATCTAAATGTAATGCTATAATAACACTTTTCACGATTAGTTAACATTGAGAGCTGTAATAGTAAAAACGTGCTAAAAAAGTAATACTTAGCTATTTTATATGGAAAGATGTTAGCCAATCACAGCAGTGGGTGTTTACACTGAAGTCTCAAAGCAGACATGCCCCTTAAAACAGAGCGTTCAAATAAGAGGGCTAAAATCAGGGTAGGAAAAATGCCTTTTATTTCTAAATTATGACAATTTTTGATGTAAAAAGCATACTAACATTATAAGTGCACCCCAGGAAACATTATTAAACAATAAAACAACGCAGCTCATGACCACTTTAAGCTTAAGCTTGATATCGACTAGTCACTGGTCATGGCCTATAGAGGGCGCAACAGGATAAGAAATCCACTTTTACGCTCCGTTTCCAACAGTTAAAATGACAAATAAATGCATACTCCGAGAGCGCTCCACAAGATATGTTCGATTATACCGTCTGGATGCTCAATATTGATCAGGTAAATGTACATTTTAAACAGCTTAGGGCTCGTTCGCACAGACGCAAAACGCAGCACTCAGGAATAGTTTTAAAAAAAGCGCAGTGCAGAACGCGAGGGTTTTGAGACACGCTTTTGAGGTGTGATACAATAACGGAAATAATAGAAATAGGCAAACGGCAGAGTTGAAAGATATATTTTTGACATGGAAAAAAAGAAAATAATCGCACTGGCTATGGCTTCCTTCGCCATGTTGCCATCAAATAAAACAGTTGCCATGCCAACTTGCTACTGTAAACAGAACACTTGCCCCGCCTCCAAGTTCTTCTGATTGGTCCACTGTTTTGGAACTGACATTGATGAGCGGCACTGCCTGTAAAAGTTGAAATTCTTTTAACTTGACACAGCATCTTAAAAAAACGCAGCGCTCATGTGCGAGTCGCTTCAAAAGAAGTGAGACGCGAGTGTAACAGTCATACACGTCCGTCTAGCGCGTCTACATAGAAAAACAATGGAAAAGTAGCGCATTGGAATAGATAAACGCGTTCTGTGTGAACCGCCCCTTATTGTACACGGAAGTTAATCGCCGTTCTAAACTAATGCACTGCTGTATTGTAACACACACAGACAGACAATAGCGCGCACATAGAAACATTCATTAGCACAGAAATGTATTGTTAACACTGTTCTGTGATTCATCAATAAAATAGCGTGGAAACTGAAAAGTTCTAGCATATATTTCTTATTAACTAAAACCCACAGCTTCACTATTAGTAGAGAGACGCGGCCAGGTAGAATGAATTCACACACGCAATCATTCATATAAATGTAATCTTTACTGTGCTACTTTATCTTTATCTGATTTAGAACAAGCAGAAATCTGTGAGAAATATAATGACCCAAAGACAAAAGAACTGATAAAATAAGCTGTTATGTACAATAGCCTTGTGGGCAGCACTTGAAATAGAAATCTTTTGGATTATAATGTCTTTACTGTCAATTTTTATCAATTTAATGCCACCTAGCTAAATAAAAGTATAAAAATAAAAGTAAATCTGACCCCTAAACTTGTGAACAATAGTGTGTGTGTGTGTGTATATATATATATATATATATGTGTGTATATATATATATATATATATATATATATATATATATGTGTATGTATATAATATATATATATATATGTATATGTATATGTATATATATATATATATATATGTGCATTCCACTCACAGTGACTCTTCTGATGAATGTTATGGTGATAAATAATCAGACCGATGTTAACTGATGAAAAATACTGATGATGCTCAGCATAACTTCTGTGCGTGTGATTAGACTGGATGATCAGAATTATCTACAGCAGTGTTTTGATCGTGTGTGTAGGATTTGTTCTGCACTCTCAGTTTGTGTTCACGCATTAACATCTGACCTGATTTCCTCTCTCTCTCTCTCGGTGTGGGTGTGGGTGGGTGTGTGTGTGTGTGTGTGTGTGTGTATATATAATCTCATTAGTCTGTACTGTAGAGCAGATCGCTCTCTTCCCTAATTCACTCCTACGTTCTTCTCGTCTAATTATCACTCCCTGTTTCTGTCTAGACACCTCCAGCTTCTCTCTAGGTTGTAGTTTGATCTGGTTTCCCGGCATCCTTCTCAACTGCTTTTTACTTCGAACATCAAGTACCAGTATTGTTTACCAGTTTGAACGGACATGTGACCTATTTGTTGAGAACTGCAGGTCTAGACGAGTATTTCCAGGTTTGGTCTAATCCTGTCCTGCACATTTGTTTCATAAGTATCTACTTAAATTTGGTTAATAACAGTGGCGACAGTCTCCCACCCCGTTAATATTCCCGACTGCTGCGTCCGCAGATCTTTTCCGACGTGTAGGGGGTCGTCATGGGAACGGAGGGCAGGAATTTCCTCCGTCTGGTGAAAGGGGAAGGTGTGAGGAACGCGACCCAGAGCGGAGGGCTTCAGCTGGGCTTAATTCATCAGTGCGACTGCTGCAAACTCCATATCCAGGCTGTAGAAATAAACCTGAATGAGACTGGTAAAGTGGTAGTTCACACAAAAATGAAAATTCTGTCATCATTTACTCATCTCATGTCATCTCAATCCCGTAACACAAATTAAGAAATGTTAATTAAACCTGAGAGATTTCTGTACCTCCATTGGAAGTCCAGGTATCCAAAACTGTCCAAAAGATCAGAAAGGCATCATAAAACCAATCCATATGAATCAAACTTTTTTTCTTGCAATTGCAAGTTTATATAACTTGCAATTCTGACTTTATAACTCGCAATTCTGACTTTATATCTCGCAATTCTGACTTTATATCTCGCAATTCTGACTTTATAACTCGCAATTCCGACTTTATAACTTGCAATTCTGACTTTATAACTCGCAATTCCGACTTTATAACTTGCAATTCTGACTTTATAACTCGCAATTCCGACTTTATATCTCGCAATTCTGACTTTATATCATGCAATTCTGACTTTATATCACGCAATTCTGACTTCATATCTCACAATTCTGTTTATATCTCACAATTCTGACTTTATATCTCGCAATTCTGACTTTATAACTTGCAATTCTGACTTTATAACTTAAATTTTCAGTTTATATCTCGAAATTTTTGAGAAAAAATGTCAGAATTGTGAGAAATAAACTCGCAATTGCGAGAAAAGAAGTCAGAATTGTGAGATAAAAAGTTGCAATTACCTTTTTTTTATTTTTTATTTCATGGTAGAAACAAGCTTCCATAATAAACCTCTCAGGTTTCATTAATAATATCTTCATTTGTGTTTCGAAGATTAACCAAAGTCTTACGGGTTTGGAACGACATTAAGGCAAGTAAATGATGACAGAATTTTCATTTTTGCGTGAACTATCTCTTTAAATTTTCATTTATTCATTTAGCAGATGCTTTTATTCAAAGTGAGGAATACAAGTAAATCATCTTCAGGAGGCAATAACACAAGAAGTGCTTGGAATACAAAAGTTCAAACATTGTCTAAAATCGTACAAGCTAGAACAGGGAGGGATATAAAAATAGTGAAAGCATAGAAGTACATTTTGTTAAAATATTTAATATGAAATATTCGGCTGTCCGGATAGGGTTAAGCTTGGAATCTCTCAAAATGTCTATTTCTTTTCAATTTATGTATTTTAATTATGTTATTTTGGTTGGTGAACTTTTATTTATTTTAGGGTCAGAAGTATTGCAAGCGCTCTGCAAGCTTTTCACGAAAACCTGTTTGAAATCAGTCATTATTTGTGCAGTTCTGTTTGCTGCCACTAGCGGCATCTAAATGACACATTTCAGCTTTAATGCAGCAACATTGGGGTCTGAGTTTGCATGTGTTTACATCTTTTCAGGGTCTTGCATCATGCGTCAGATGTTGCCTTTCTAAGTGACCTGACATCAAGGATGGTGTTTTTTCTGTCACCACGGTTCAGGTATTAACAGATGGTACCGTATGGGCGCACTGAAGGCGGCTGCACGTGTGTTTGTGTGTGCGTTTGCAGAGGAATTTATTAGCGCGAGTCTCAAGCAGAACAGAAACTGCAGTAATCACAAAGCAGGTTAGAAAGGCCTTGCCAAAACCTGGTGTCTTTCCAGTAAAGCCCTCGTTCTTCTGGCAGGGGTGCCACTGTGAGAGTGATTCATTCTGAGGTCAGCAGGACTGAGCGCTTTACACATGTATGTCTCTGGCTCTTTGAGTGTTTAACATGGGACATCTTTTCATGCTTTTAGTGGAATCAGTAAAAAATCGCGTGCTGTCTGAGTAGGTACTACATTTACATTTGAATTTACTTTGCGACCGTTAAAAAAGTATGTTCTGTATAGTATGAGTGTGTGTAGTATGAATGAAATTCGGATGTACTACATCCGTCATGTTGTCTGTCACGTGACCTACCAGCGTCAATTGCGTCGCTTCACCTCCATTCATAAATCCTCTCCCGTGGCCTCATGGGATAGTAAAGTGTCCATCAAAAGCGCACTTCAGAATCTCGCCGGAAGTAGTAGGTCATCCGGGTACTTTTCGCCTGCTGTTTTTCGAATACTATGCATTCTGACATACTGCTCTTTTAGCGTACTGTTTTTCGCATACTATATAGTAGGGAAGTATTCGATTTCGGACGCAACGCATGTAAAATCTGATCAGTAGCAACTGTCTTTTCTTGCCTTTTATTTTTGTATTTTTTTATTTTCCTTTTTTATCTTATTTTCTTTTTTTTTCTCTTCTTTTCTTTTCTTTTTTCTTATCCTTTTTTCTTTTTTTCTATTTTATTTTATTTTATTTTAATTTTATTTATCTTATTTTCTTTTTCTTCTTTATTTTTCTTTTTTCCTTTTATCCATTTTTCTGTTTCTCTTTTTCTGTTTTCTATTTTCCTTTTATTTTATTTTATTTTTCTTACTCTTTTCTCTCTTCTCTCTTTTCTTTTCTTCTGTTTTATTTTATTTTTATTTATTTTCATTTATCTTATTTTATTTTTTATTTTACTTTACTTTCTTTATCTTATCTTATTTTCTTTTCTTTTTCTTTTCTTTTTCTCTTTTTCTTTTTCGTTTTTCTTTTCTTCTATTTTATTTTGTTTTATTTTTCTTTCTTTCTTTCTCTTTCTTTCTATTTTATTTTATTTTTTATTTTTCTTTCTTTCTTTTCTTCTATTTTTTATTTTTTATTTTTCTTTCTTTCTATTTTATTTAATTTTAATTTTATTTATCTTATTTTCTTTTTCTTCTTTATTTTTCTCTTTTCCTCTTATCCTTTTTTCTTTTTCTCTTTTTATTTTTTCTATTTTCCTGTTATTTTATTTTATTTTTCTTACTCTTTTCTCTTCTCTCTTTTCTTTTCTTCTGTTTTATTTTATTTTTATTTATTTTCATTTATCTTATTTTCTTTTTATTTTACTTTACTTAATTTATTTTATTTTATTTTTCTCTTTTTCTTCTATTTTCTTTTATTTTTTATTTTTCTTTCTTTCTTTCTTTCTTTATTTCTTTTTATTTTATTTTATTTTTTATTTTTCTTTCTTTTCTTTTCTTTTCTTCTATTTTATTTTAGTTTTTCTTTCTTTCTTTCTCTCTTTTCTTCTGTTTTATTTTTTTATTTTCCTTTCTTTCTTTCTTTTCTTCTATTTTCTCTCTCTCTCTCTCTCTCCCCCCTCCAGGAGTTGAATTATGTTTTCAGTGTTTTAAACGATGCTGCGGTTGTTTGTCGTACAGTCATTGAAGGTAATTCCATAAAATTGTGTGTTTTTGTACATTCCCGGGCTTTTATGTTTCACTACACACACTCTGAGCTTTCCCGAGCTGTCATCTCCTAAAATCACTTATGTTAGCTTCCACACAAAGAGCGTTTGATGTGGTATTTCTGTGTGTGTGTGTGTGTGTGTGTGTGTGTGTCTATTTGTGTTCCTATGGAAACCGGATTGCACATTCTGTTCCATTGACTTGCTTTTGTCCAGAGAGATTTGTGGCTCAGAAACTGACATCAGTCTTGAGAATAACCAATAGATGAATAACATAAAGAGGAGGCCAAGATGGCTGCAGGCAGAGGGAAGGACAGTGGGAGAAAAGGAAATGAGAAGGTTAAAGGTCAGAGACTGAAGGCTCTTCAGAGACATGACATGCTTCAGTACATGGAAGTCTTTATTTCTAGACTTCTTTTTTTTCTTTTCTATTTTTGAACAATTTAGTTGTCAAATGCGTTGTCTTACTGAAGAGAAGAATCTTTTGGCAACAGTTTATGTGAAGATATTCTCATAAACAGCTACTGCAGCTATAATAAATTATAATGCCAGTTATAATGGCATGTTATGTTGTGCATTTTATAATGAATTGCACTCTTTGAAGCAGTCACTTAGTATTATAATTCTTATAATTATTTATTCAAGATATAATGGTCACCATTAAACCTGTCTTGGCATCAATTTTAACCCCAGGTTAAGGCCAGAGGGCCGGTATCTGTATGTTTGTGAGGATTTCTAGGTTTGTATTGAACTAACTGCTGATGTAAATGTGTCCCACACACACACACACACACACACACACACACACACACACACACACACACACACAATCTATACATCCATCCAAACTTGGCGTCAAACATGCTTAAATTTGATGCATTAAATATATATGATGCGGCTGCAGAGAGATGAAGAGGCAGAAAGAGAGAGAAGATGCATTTGTGTTGCCCCTGCTCTGTGTGTGTGTGTGTGTGTGTGTGTGTCTGTGTGACCCAGAAAAAGTGTGACGGCCCAGACTGCAGCAGAGCACAGGGAAATGATAACCCATTTAACCCACACACACAGTGTGCTGTTCTCTGCACTGCTGGCCGCCTTCCTAGACAGCATGTTTGTCCATCAGAGGTGCGTTTGAACCAGGGATGCAGAGTTTAGGAGACAGTTAATGTTGTTTGCATCACTGTTACTCATCAAACCATTCAAAAGTTTATGGTTGGTGAGATTTTAAGTCTCTTCTGCTCACCAAGGCTGCATTTATTTGAACAAAAGTACAGTAAAAATTGTGAAATATTATTACGGTTTAAAAGAACTGTTTTCTATGTGATTATATATTAAAATGTAATTTATTCCTGTGATCAAAGCTGAATTTTCAGCATCATTACTCCAGACTTCAGTGTCACATGATCCTTCAGAAATCATTCTAATATGCTGATTTGATTCTCAAGAAACATGATGATTATCAATGTTGACAACAGTTATGCTGATTCATGTTTTTGTGGAAACTGAAACATTTTTTCAAGGTTCTTTGATGAATAGAAAGTTCAAAAGAACAGCATTTATATGAAATAGAAATCTTTTGCAACATTATAAATAAATGCCTTAACTGTCACTTTTGATCAATTTAATGCATCCTTGCTGAATAAAATCTTGCTGACCCTAAACCTGTGTGGTTGGTGATTTGAACAAATATGTAACTCAAGGTATTAATCACTGATTTGCAGCTTTTTAAAGGGGACCTCTTATGCCCCTTTTACAAGATGTAATATAAGTCTCTGGTGTCTCCAGAATGTGTCTGTGAAGTTTCAGCTCAAAATACCCCACAGATCATTTATTATAGCTTGTCAAATTTGCCCCTATTTGGGTGTGAGCAAAAACACGCCGTTTTTTGTGTGTGTCCCTTTAAATGCAAATGAGCTGCTGCTCCCGGCCCCCTTTCCAGAAGAGGGCGGAGCTTTAACAGCTCATGCTTCAGTTGCTTAACAACAACAAAGCTGGAGAATCTCACGCAGCCAAAATGAGGATTGTCAGTAACGGTGTTCAGCCTTACATTGTTCAAACCGGAGTCGACACTGATGGAGAGACTCAGGAAGAAGTTTTAGAGTGAAACTGGACGTTTCTGAATGGTTAGTGGATAAATTTATGTAGTTGCTGTGGAGTTGATTCAACTCATCGACTAGCATGTGCCGTCATGTTAATCTTTTGTGCAAATCCAGCATTGAATTGACCCTCGTTTGTGAAGCAGTTCGGCGTAAAATGACGGCATGTCAACAACACTCTACTCTTCCTCTTCTCTAAAGCAGCCCAACATGGCCTCACCCCCTTTGTTGTGTGTTCTCGGGGGCGGGGTTTATGTAAATTTTGGGGTTTGTGCTTTGAGCGTCGTAACTTTGCAGATGTTGTTTATGCTCAAACAGCAACATTACACACTAACTAAAGTTAAAAAAGTGAAATCATAATCAAAGATCCCTTTAATGAACAGTAAAGAATTAGTACAGTTTAGTACTTTTGAAACCAGGCATAACAAAGTAATTTACTATTTGAAAATGAAAAAGAATATATTATATTATACGCTTCAAAAATCAAACTCATGATATGGTCACTAAGATAAAGTGTATTTCGAGTTTGAACGTACCTCTGATGCCCTAGGAAATGCTGACTAGGTTAAAAAATATATATTTTTTGTGTCATTACTTATACTGCATTTTTTTTTTTCCCTCAGGCTCAGGATCTGAATGTCATTGAGGAGGTAATCAGAATGATGTTGGAGATTATAAACTCCTGTTTGAGTAATTCCCTCCATCACAACCCAAACCTGCTGTACGCGCTGCTCTACAAGCGAGAACTCTTCGAACAGTTCCGATCACATCCGTCTTTCCAGGATATCATGCAGAACCTCGACACGGTAAGACACTGACTGTGTTCCAGCTCTGTTCCAAACCCTAGTGAGCAATCTAGTGTATACATAGACAGCTACCTTCTAAGGGAGCATCATAACTGAAAATGAACATCATAAGTGACTGATCTGAAACACTCTTTATGGGCAGAAATTCACACAGTTGCTGTTGATTCCAGTAGAGTCTGACATTGACATGTTGTGAAGATACTTAGATTTTTTAAAAAATAAAAAAATTGTATGTAAATAACTATAAAATTATAAATAATGTATATAAATAACATAAATATTTTTAAAAAGCTAAATGTATGTTTAATTATGTAGTAATAAATATATTTTATATATACATTAGAAATTGTAATATTCTAATATTTTAAAATATTACGTATATTTTTAAGTATTTATAATGTGTATTTTATATAAAATATACATTTTATATATAAGGTTTTATATATTTTAATGAACACATGGTACATACAATTAGTACACAAAATTATTGGCTGATATAGTTACATTTTCATAAGATGGAACTATTTTTATCCATTCTTTTCATAAAATATAATTGTTGCATTGCATTCTGGGATCGTGTCATCTGGATACTTACAGTGCATGCATTGAGTTTGGTCAAAACTAGATAACTTTTAACAACAACAAAGAAAATGCCTGCAAAAGTACTGTGCCTATAATGCCTAAATATGTTGCCTAGGTAGGCAGCTTATTAGATTTTGGAACAGAGCTTCTGTAGCTGTCTGTATCTCTAGAGATTAGCACATGGTTCGAAATCGAAACAGTGCAAACATTCATATAGATGAAGAGAGATTTACACTAGACCTACTGCATTTATATTGTGCAGTAGAAGCCCAGGGGGCTTCTGGGTAATCTACAGAAGTCAGAAAGTAAATTCCCTCTTTAAAACAGGCACTCACACTGGTGCATTAATGCTGCATGACTCCCTCCAGCCTTAAACACACCACGCAGAATAAACCTGCTTTTATCCTAAACGAAATTAATGGAATACTAGTATACAACATACTGCACAGAATATACTGTATACTGCATAATAAAAATAGAATGTGAAATTTCCAAAATTCAGAAATAGGAAGTGAGTCTTTCTAACAGTAGTACACTATATTGCCAAAAGTATTGGGACACCCCTCCAAATCATTGAATTCAGGTGTTCCAATCACTTCCATGGCCACAGATGTATAAAATCAAGCACCTAGGCATGCAGACTGCTTCTACAAACATTTGTGAAAGAATGGGTCGCTCTCAGGAGCTCAGTGAATTCAAGCGTGGTTCAACTATTAGTGGTATCATAAAGTGGAAGCAATTGGGAACAACAGCGAAGTGGTAGGCCACGTAAAATCACAGAGCAGGGTCAGCGCATGCTGAGGCACACAGTGCGCAGAAATCGGCAACTTTCAATAGCTACAGACCTCCAAACTCCGTGTGGCCTTCAGATTAGCTCAAGAGCAGTGCGTAGAGAGCTTCATGGAATGGGTTTCCATGGCCGAGCAGCTGCATCCAAGCCTTACATCACCAAGTGCAATGCAAAGCGTCGGATGCAGTGGTGTAAAGCACACCGCCACTGGACTCTAGAGCAGTGGAGACGTGTTCTCTGGAGTGACGAATCACGCTTCTCTGTCTGGCAATCCGATGGACGAGCATTGTGCCAAGTGTAAAGTTTGGTGGAGGGGGGATTATGGTGTGGGGTTGTTTTTCAGGGGTTGGGCTTGGCCCCTTAGTTCCAGTGAAAGGAACTCTTAATGCTTCAGCATACCAAGACATTTTGGACAATTTCATGCTCCCAACTTTGTGGGAACAGTTTGGGGATGGCCCCTTCCTGTTCCAACATGACTGCGCACCAGTGCACAAAGCAAGGTCCATAAAGACATGGATGAGCGAGTTTGGTGTGGAGGAACTTGACTGGCCTGCACAGAGTCCTGACCTCAACCCGATAGAACACCTTTGGGATGAATTAGAGTGGAGACATCACTGCCTGACCTCACAAATGCACTTCTAGAAGAATGGTCAAAAATTCCCATAAACACACTCCTAAACCTTGTGGAAAGTCTTCCCAGAAGAGTTGAGGCTGCTATAGCTGCAAAGGGTGGGTCAACTCCATATTAAACCCTATGGATTAAGAATGGGATGTCATTAAAGTTCATGTGCACGTAAAGGCAGGCGTCCCAAAACTTTTGGCAATATAGTGTATATTATGCTGGTGTCATTGGCATCCAGTTGTCATGCCAGAAATAAGCATTTTCAATGTTTTTTTTTTTTGTACTAATGTCTGCAAATCAGTTTATCATGACGCATCGCGCCGCAAACAGTGTAGACAGCATCACTGATTATAATGGGATCTATTTGCTTTTGTTGTGTAGACACGACATCGGTTTTAGCTTTTTAAAGGGTTACTTCACCCAAAAATGATAATTCTGTCATTAATTACTCACCCTCATGTCGTTCCACACCCTCGTAAGACCTTCATTCATCTTCTGAACACAAATTAAGATATTTTTGATTAAAGCCGATGGCTCAGTGAGGCCTGCATTGCCAGCAAGATAATTAACACTTTCAGCTGCCCAGAAAGCTAATAAAGACATATTTAAAACAGTTCATGTGACTTCAGTGGTTCAACTTTAATGTTATGAAGCGACGAGAATACTTTTTGTGTGCCAAAAAAACAAAATAACGACTTTATTCAACAATATGTAGTGATTTCAAAACACTGCTTCATGAAGCTTCGAAGCTTTACGAATCTTTTGTTTCAAATCAGTGGTTCGGAGCGCCAAAATCACGTGAATTCAGTAAACAAGGCTTCGTTATGTCATAAGTGTTTCGAAATTTTAATAGTTTACGTGACTTTAACAGTTTGATACACGCTCCGAACCACTGAATCGAAACAAAAGATTCGTAAAGCTTCATGAAGCAGTGTTTTGAAATCGCCCATCACTAGATATTGTTGAATAAAGTGAGTATTCTCGTCGCTTCATAATATTAAGGTTGAACTACTGTACACATGTGAATTGTTTTAAATATGTCTTTAGTAGCTTTCTGGGCATTGAAAAAGGAAATGATCTTGCTGGCAATGGAGGCCTCACTGAGCCATCGGATTTTATCAAAAAATATCTTAATTTGTGTTCTAAAGATGACCGAAGGTCTTACGGGTGTGGAACGACATGAGGGTGAGTAATAAATTACATAATTTTCATTTTTGGGTTGAACTAACCCTTCAATTTTATTTAACCAGGAAGGTCCCATTGAGATACAATATCTCTTCTACTAGGGAGTCCTTTTGACACTCCGATGAGTAATGAGTGAAGATGTTAAAACACATCAGTTTATATTTCTTTTGATTCATTCATCATTATATTGCATTCTGGGATATCATATCTCACACACTGTGCAAACATCATAATTTACAGCATTGCATTGATGTTTTGACTTTAGCTATGTTTACATCAACCTATTTTTATGCGAATATTGGGATATTGCATCAAAAATGCTGGATGGATATTCCACGATGTGCATAAATGACATGAGCACTATGATGGAATAAATTTTACTGAATAAATCCCTCGATGAGCAACAAAAAAACGTGACTTTGCCTCAACAGAGGATGTGATTGGATAACTGGACTAACCAGCTGACCAATTGCATCGCAGCATCTCAAATGTTGGTTTGGCCAAAGTCTGTCTTCAAAATAAGCGTCTCACATGATTGCGTTCCCAAACGCCAGCATCCGAATGCAAGAGAACATTTATTGTGTTTTGTCTGCCATTTTTGTTATCTTGAACACATGGGATGGAAACGCTGCTTCATTCAGAAATGTTTTATGTGATATTCCAAAGTTAAATTCGCAACTTGGGATGAAAATATAGCTATTGACTGTGTGTGTGTGTGTGTGGCAGGTGATTGGATTCTTCAGCCAGCGACTGGAGCAGGCAGGAAGTGACCTATCAGTGGAGAGAGTTCAAGAGGTCATAAAGAAAGGTGCTGTGGCCCTCCCTAATGACCGTCTGAAGGTAAGCACACAGATATCTGTGATGATTCACATTGTCATGATGCTTGATTTTAGTCACACATTCACAAAAATTCACATAAACTCTCCATTTGGCGTCATCGGCTTCGTCAGTCCCTTTCCACCTCTCCACCCATCTGACCTCTTCACTCTGATATTTGTTCCATTTTCAAAACAAAATATCTAGCTCTATCTAAATATAGAACCGTGACATTTCACTTCCTCCTAGAGACAGGAAAACAAATTCTTTCAAGACACACTGGATTAAGAATTAATAATTTACCATCTGACTGTATCACACAACTGCCATCTGTGCGCACACACACATCAGATGTTACCATGGTAAAAGTTATTAATTTCATAAATACATAATCATCCAAATAAATAATATTTCTAAACAACCATGTGTTTTGCAGTATTTTATTGAAAAAACAAACACTTCAAACACTTTTTGCATTTTCAGTCCTGTTAAAAAATGTTAAAAACTGTATATGTAATTTGTAATTTTTTTATTTAAATATATATTTTTTTAAATTAAATTCTAATAATTAAGTATATTTACTTATATTTAGTATATATAAGTATTTATAAATATTTAATATATATAAATAATTATATATATTTATATACATATGTATAAATTTCTTTGGCAAACTTTACACTAAAGTTTTTCATTTTTTTTTTGCATTTGGAGACTGATAATTTTGTAGGTAAATGAAGCTGTGCTTGATCTGATATGCAGTAAGAATGAGAGCGAGCGGCGGGTGTCTGAACACACGAGCAATCATGTTTGAGAGCGGGTCAGGCCTCATCTTCATTATCACAAACGACTCCTCCGGGGCCATTCATTACGCTTTATAACACATGCGGGTAATGACATCTCCAGAAGAACAGGAAATCACACATATCTGTCTCTGATATACGGGCTAAAAGACTGGAATAAATCTCCACCACGTGTCTCGTTACCTTCCTATCCTTACCCACAATCCCCTCTGATCCCCCTAAATCAGTGAAAATGTGGCCGTTCGTCCGCCGTTTAATTGCGTGTTCTATCACATGTTCAGTGTTTCAGATATCACAGACAGCATCCATCATGTTAATGACCAGATGAATAAGAACGAGGGGCGATAGAAATCGTTCAGCGTCCTGCTGCTTCTGAGAAACACCCACAGACCTTCATGGATGGGCTGATGTATATTGTCTGATCATTGCAAATCGTTCAGTGTGAACACCATTATGAGGAACATGATGTTCTTGTCACTCAATCTTTGAACGTTTGAGACGTTAGCAACAAGTAGAGCTAGCCGTTATTGTGATGATATACACTGTGCAACTTACAATAAGCTGCATTGTAAACCAGACAGATCAGATTTGTTGTCCAATAACGATTTAGTGACGTTGACTAATTTATCTAGATTCTTTTTTTTTTTTAGTTTAGATATTTAGCAACAGTTTGCACAATAAAACCTGCTTAGAAACATTACCTTTTTGAATTCATCTCCTTTCAAACCCATTCAGATGGGTGGCTTTGTCCTTTTTTTGAGCATTCAGCCTTGACAACGCAACAAATAATCCAACTTTTAAAAACATGTTTCGAGGCCCCTGTAGTCTTTTCATGTTTTAATCTGTTATTAAACACAAGAATGTGTGTAAATAGCCATGAAAACATGCCTGATTTTGGTCATCTGAATCCAAGACAAGGACTTTGTACATGCCTACATATTTATACATATAGGGATATATATGCACCGGTCAGGCATAACATTATGACCACCTTCCTAATATTGTGTCGGTCCCACTTTTTCTGCCAAAACAGTCCTGACCCATCGAGGCATGGACTCCTCTAGACCCCTGAAGGTGTGCTGTGGTATCTGGCACCAAGATGTTAGCAGAAGATCCTGTAAGTCCTGTAAGTTGCGAGGTGAAGCCTCCACGGATCGGTTGGTTTGTTCAGCACCTCCCACAGATGCTCGATTGGATTGAGATCTGGGGAATTTGGAGGCCAAGTCAACACCTCAAACTTGTTGCTCCTCAAACCATTCCTGAACCATTTTTGCTTTGTGGCAGGACACATTATCCTGCTGAAAGAGGCCACAGCCACCAGGGAATACCGTTTCCATGAAAGGGTGTACATGGTCTGCAACAATGCTTAGGTAGGTGTCAAAGTAACTTCCACATGGATGGCAGGACCCAAGGTTTCCCATTGCCCAAAGCATCACACTGCCTCCGCCAGCTTGCCTTCTTCCCATAGTGCATCCTGGTGCCATGTGTTCCCCAAGTAAGCGATGCACACGCACCCGGCCATCCACGTGATGTAAAAGAAAACGTGATTCATCAGATCAGGCCACCTTCTTCCATTGCTCCGTGGTCCAGTTCTGATGCTCACGTGTCCACTGTTGGCTCTTTCAGCGGTGGACAGGGGTCAGCATGGGCACCCTGAGTGGTCTGTGTCTATGCAGCCCCATACGCAACAAACTGCGATGCACTGTGTATTCTGACACCTTTCTATCAGAACCAGCATTAACTTCTTGAGCAATTTGAGCTACAGTAGCTCGTCTGTTGGATCGGACCACACGGGCCAGCCTTCGCTCCCCACGTGCATCAATGAGCCTCGGCCGCCCATGACCCTGTCGCCGGTTCACCACTGTTCCTTCCTTGGACCACTTTTGATAGATACTGACCACTGCAGACCGGGAACACCCCACAAGAGCTGCAGTTTTGGAGATGCTCTGACCCAGTCGTCTAGCCATCACAATTTGGCCCTTGTCAAACTCGCTCAAATCCTTACGCCTGATCGGTGTATATATACATATATTTAGAAATATATTGAGCAAGTTTATTTATGCAACCCACTGCCTAGTGATTTTAAAATTGCATAGTCTTGCATCTCTAATTTCTCTAGTGGTTTATTGGCGTGCTTTTGCATTTCTGTTCATACGTTCTCCGTGTGTGTGTGTGTGTGTGTGTATGTGTGTGTTTGTGGGGTTGTGTTTGTGTCCTGGGCGTCCCCAGGACTAGGAATGAAAAATTCTCGTCTAGACATTCAGACTCGTAGACACACACACACACACACACACTCATGCATGCAGTGGGCAACACTTATCAGAATCAGAGTCCCAAGAGAGCAACTGTGTGCTTGAGGGATGTTCCGTACCCTCGGCCCTGGTACAGACGGCCCTTATTCCACCACAAACACACACACAAAGGAAGCGTGAAGGGCCAGACTGCCTGTCTGCCCAGAGCTCTACCTCTTTCTGTCTCTCCTTTTTCTTTCCGTCTCTCTCTCTTCAGTGTTGAATAGGAGCAGCGACAGCCGTGTGTGACGTGGACAGAGTGACAGAGGCAGTGGAATTTGTTGTTTGGCCAGAGTGCTGGTGTGTGTGTTGCGTGGTGATAAGACAGAGACACCGTGGCTCCTGTGAGGGAGGGCGTCATCAGAGTAACACACACACACACGCTTTCATAAAGGCTTTTGGATGCATTTTGAAATACTTAGATATGACACTTAACTTGTCATGAAAAGGACTGCTTTCTCAATTAGGTTTTTGCAGATTTTTCTGTTTCCTAATGCATTTTAAAAGCTGAACTGACTTTGACATCCTCAATTGTGCTGCTTCTTACTGACCCCAAACTTTTAAAGAAAAAAATCATAATTTCATCCATTCTTTTTTTGGCTGATGTCACTACGCCGTTTATTTTGACTCCATTATGGATATGTAATGTTCACTTGTCAGAAGATATTCTTATCGGTATGTTTTGAATCAGACACAAGACTCTAATGTTCTCAGTTTGTGTGCGTTTAATATAGGTGTGTTTGATTTTGCCGCATTCTTGCGTAAAATCATCTGCGTCCGTTTCCCCTGTGTGTGTGTGTGTGTGTGTGAGCAGACCGATCCATGTGTGTGTGTTAGTGAACCGTCTCTGCTCTGAGGCTCCGACTGCTGCAAACCAGGGCCAAGCCGACTGGCGACCTTGGAGCGCAGCCAACCATGAGCCAATTCTGCCCGGGCACTGTCTGGCCGTTCTCTTCCCAGGAAACACTGGGGCCCCGCGGGGGGTGTACGTCTCTCTCTCTCTCTCTCTGTTTGTGTGTGTGTGTGTGTGTGTTTCAGAACTGAGAAGAGAACAGTTTGACGCAAGACTTGAGTTCAGAGAACATCTGAGAGTTTAAATAGCTCTGGGTTTTCATCTGCCCTCACTGGGACTCATATGTACTCTGACATGAATCCCAGCACCAGTTTATTTCCTTATGAATGTTTTGATTCATTTGAGTCACTTCATGGTGAGGACGTTTTATTTGTAAGTTATCAACACGTTTAAATTCTGTAATGTTCTGTAATTCAAAGAGAAACGAGCAGAAATAATCCTTATTAATGTTAAAATGTTATAATATTAATGTTAGCCTTAAATAATGTCATTGTATTTCGAGATTTCAATGATATTTTGTTAGGTTACAAAAGTGACATTTTATTTTATTTTTAATCATAATTTTTATTATTATATTGTATTATATTATATTGCTTTTGTGACAATTAAGCACAGTTTACCTGAGATTCTCATTGAATTTTTTTATTTTTATTTATAAATTTTTATTAGATTTTCATTAGGGCAATACAATAATATTTAAATGTATTAAATAAATTTATTATAATAAGCATAAAATAAATACCTCCATGATGTATAGATGCATTAATAATAATAATAATAATATATATATATATATATATATATATATATAATTTTTTTTTTTTTTTTTTT
This sequence comes from Mylopharyngodon piceus, assembly GCA_039654765.1. NCBI lineage: Eukaryota > Metazoa > Chordata > Actinopteri > Cypriniformes > Xenocyprididae > Mylopharyngodon > Mylopharyngodon piceus. The sequence continues at coordinate 5,465,506 of CM077461.1, read as the reverse complement.
TTGCATTGCGTTGCATTGCATTGCATTGCATTGCAATAATGAGACTTGGACTATTTTTACTTTTCACTAATAAGAATTTGGGGGAAATGTGCTTAAAGGGTTAGTTCACCCAAAAATTAAAATTATCCCATAATTTACTCACCCTCAAGCCATAGATATTTTTCTTACAAAAACACATCGCTTCGCTTCAGATGGCATTTATTAACCCCCTGGAGTCGTATGGATTACTATTATGATGGATGGATGCATTTTTTTTTTTTTGGACTTCAAAATCTTGGTTACCATTCACTCCATTATAAAGCTTGGAAGAACCAGGATATTTTTTGTGTTCATCTGAAAGAAGAAAGCCATAAACACCTAGGATGGCTTGAGGGTGAGTCAATTATGGGATAATTTTCATTTTTGGGTGAACTATCCCTTTAATTGACATTGGAAATATTGTCACAATATTAAAATAGTTTTATTTTCATCATAAGAAATTCTTAATTCTTTCTTTTGATTTTAGGGACAAATATGACAAAAGACAAAAGTTCTTGACATGTTCTTGACACATTGACCCGTAGAGTTTTGAAAACAACAAAGAATGAACTAATCGTCCCTTGTGCTCTGTCATCAGCCATTCTGAAAGTCGTTGACCTTCTGACCCGCAGTCCCTCATCACGCGAGTCGCTTCATGTCCTCCCACGCGTGACAGACCGGGCCTGTGTGCTGTATGGCGTCTGAAAGGAACAGACAGACTTTGACCGGCCATGAATAGAGCCGCAGTGTAGCCGAGCCAGCAGACCCGGAGTCAGCGAGTCCAGCCAAGTTCTGAGCCCTTTCTGTGGAGTCAGATATGAAAGCGCTTCAATACGGCCTCTGTCTTTCACAATGAGAGTGCTGGGGAATATGATAGGATGCTGATGCATTATTAACGCCGATGGGCAGCTTACCTGCTGTCGATTGGCCTGCGACTCACCTGAGCGCTGGTGTGGGTCGGCTCAGGTTGATTGGGGTTGGGTCAGATCGCTGTTGATGGTACCCGCCACCTCACAGCTGCTGGTTTTGGCCGGGACGGCCCATCTCCAGGCATTTCCTGCATATTTTATGTAGGATATTGTAAGCGTTTGGTTGAGCTGGATCGTGCTGCTTGGGTTGTGTTGGCTTGCCCAGTCACAGCTCGATTCGGTAAAGAAGAAAATGTTGTATTATTTATACTTTTAGGGCCCACATTACAGATTTATACCAGAATGTTTGTTGTTTTGTTTTGTTTACCTCAGTTCAACATGATGCATGAATCCGATTAATACTGTCCTTTCTGTGGCATCAATTCACACACGCAGTGTCCATTTCTGAATTGATTATCAGCTGTGATAAATCACTTGGCCATTTAATCTTATTCAAATTCATTTGCAATGGCAGTGCCCTGTATTTTGAGCATGAAGGTATGGTTCAAAGCTCATATTAAGTTAAATCCACATTTAACTCACAAGACACACTGTTTTGTTTGCTCGAAAGGCTGCATTTGCATGTGCTGTCAAGTTTGCATGTGTTTTTATCCACGCAAACCTTTAGTCTGAAACGAAGCTCTGAATATCTTCACTGCAGTTTCACTGCCACAAACACAAACTTCAGTGACAACGAACGACTTCCACAGAGTTGCTCATTGCAGCAGCCGTTGAAAAGCAGCGTTTCACCAACCTCCTCTTTTTTGCACTGATGGGAAATGACAGCATTTGTTTGCAGAATCGCTCCAGGGGAACTGTAAAGTTCCAGTGAAAGGAGTTCCTTCATGTCTTATGGGCTTCTTTTCCTCCGTGGCCTCTGAAAAGAACGGAAGGAGGATTTTTGTGGTACTGCAAATTAAGCCAAGAGTGAACGGTGTTACTCAGAGTCACAGACAGACAGCTTCCTGTTTCTGAAAGTCCTCTTCCCTAAAGTCAGCCTATATGTTTGAGAGCTTCCTGCGGGCAGGAATCAGCTGTTGTATTTGTTTAGAGATGGCTCAGAGGTCATTGATACTGAACAACAGAAACAGTGGCCATTGTTAGCAAGTCAAAACTATACCAAGAGCTTTTGTAGCGCAGAACAGAAGAATTTTAGGTTTAACTTTCAAAATCTCCATAGTGAAATTGTGAAGCAGGACTTGATCCAATAGCATTTGGCTGGATTGTGATGGAAATATATTTTGTTAGGTTAAAATGTAAAAAAATAAAAAATATATATATATATATATTAGGGGTGGGAGAAAAAATCGATACATCGATGCATCGCGATTCTCTCTCCAACGATTCTGGATCGATTCTGAGAATTTCAGAATCCACCAGACGCGCGATGACGCTGAGTGTGCTTTAGAAACACCCGTATTCTGCTTGCTTCCAGGTCCTCACATACATACACCACTCGAACCTTCCACAAAAATAATCTTTCATAAAGTTTGGAAAGGTTGAAGCGAATTACAAGGACATTCACGGGCTTCATTACACAGGATGCGCTGTGAGAGAAAGAAAAACTCACTCATAGTTCTTGAATGGAAAACGTTCAGATAATCTTAAAGCACTATTTGTTTATTGCTTGTAATGTGCTCCTCTTTATTATTTGCTACTTGCTTGTATGTTTTGAAGTTATATTAGTTTAAAATTCTTAAACAATTGTTTTAATTTAGTAATTTTTTCAATTTGTAATTATTTTAAAAAGTAGGCTACTTATAATTAGTTATGTAAGGATATGTAAACGTAAGGATTTTAAGATTTTCAAGTCAGTAAATTAATTAATTAATTAATAATAATAATTAAAAAAAAGTAGATCAAGAATCGTTTTGGAATCGGATCGTGACTCCCAGAATCGGGATCGGATCGTGAGGTGACTAAAGATTCCCACCCCTAATATATATTTTCTTTTATACATTTTATAGATTTAATGTTATGTAGATGGATGGATGTTTGGTTAGACAGAAGGATGATGGATGAATGGATGGATGGATGGATGGATGGATGGATGGATGGTTGGAAGGATGGATGGATGTTTGGAAGGATGGATGGATGGATGGATGGATGGTTGGATGGACAGATGGATGGATGGATGGATGGTTGGATGGACAGTTGGATGGAAGGTTGGATAGAAGGATGGATGGATGGGTGGATGGTTGGAAGGACGGATGGATGGACAGTTGGATGGATGGTTGGATAGAAGGATGGATGGATGGATGGTTGGCAGAAGGATGGATAGATGGATGAATGGATGGATGGTTGGAAGGACAGATGGATGGATGGATGGACAGTTGGATGGATGGTTGGATAGAAGGATGGATGGATGGATGGTTGGCAGAAGGGTGGATGTTGGCAGAAGGATGGATAGATGGATGGATGGTTGGATGGTTGGAAGGACAGATGGATGGATGGATGGTTGGATGGACAGTTGGATGGATGGTTGGATAGAAAGATGGTTGGATAGAAAGATGGATGGATGGATGGTTGGCAGAAGGGTGGATGGTTGGCAGAAGGATGGATAGATGGCGGATGGTTGGATGAATGGTTGGTGGATGGATGGATGGATGGATGGATGGATGGATGGATGGATGGCGGATGGATGGATGAATGGTTGGATGAATGGTTGGTGGATGGATGCAGATGGATGGCAGATGGATGGATGGATGGATGGGGGATGGATGGATGGACAGATGGATGGACAGAAGAATGGTGGATGGTTGGATAGAAGGATGGATGGATGAATGGTTGGATGGATGGATGGCAAAGGGGTGGGTGGATAGGTTACAATGTCCAATTTTATTTTTATTGTAATTTAATTTTTTAATGAATTTTATATATTTTATAGATTTAATTTTATTTAATTCTATGTAGATAGATAGATAGATGTGTGTATTTAATTTATTACTTTCATACATTTGTAGGTTTATACGTTTTATGACAGTTTAGCACATTTCACGCTAAATTCTCTTTTGAATTTTTTTGTATATTTGTGGTTTCTTTTCTTTTCTAACAGTGTCCAGTTTTTCCTAACATCACCAAGCTAACTTATCTGTGGGATTGTTGTTGTTGTGTTTGTTTGGTTTTGAAAAAGAAATGTTGAAATTACATAAAAACCCAGACTGATTCAAGTGACATCATTCCCAGTGATGACTTATGAGAATTACACACTTATATAACGATGAAGATATAGTTCTAAAAATCGTTCTGTATGTAAAAGAATAGCAGAGTCCACAACACAACTATAATGATAACGGCACAGAGGAACGATATCACTTTCAGAACGACTTTTTCCAGCTGATGAACAATAAAAACATTGACAGCCAATCAGAATCCTTCCTGGTTTAAAGAGCTCGAGCATTTAAAGCGACAGATGACAAAACAGCAGCGTACGCTTAGAATAAACAGAACAATGTCATAAATTGCTCTGGATGCTAATATAGTTTGTTTTCATGTTGTGGTTCGTCTCGTAGCTTGTTAGTTTGGATCAAGCCTGAGAATAATTGAAAATAAAAGGAATAAATGAGAAAATCTTCCCAGGCCGAGGCGGCTGTAAACGTAGACGCTCACTGTTGTGCTGTGGGTGTGGGGAACTCAAACCCTCCGGCTCAGGCTCCGGTTAGCAAACACGCCACCTCCTCACCCTGATTAGCACACAGGAGACGGCCGGGAGCGTCTCAGGTAGTAGCGCTGCGGATCGCTTTACCAGAGGTTAAGAGGGTTGTATTTAAACATGAAAAGCAGCGTCTGAGGTGTTCCCGTCTGTCATATAATCAATCAAACTCAAGTGTATTTACCTCACAGGTGGATGGAATTACACCTGCGTCAAAACTGCAACCGCTTCACCTGAAATCAGATAACGCACGCTGACAGGTTACGCGTATCTGTGTTCAAGACACGACTCGACTCATTATGGATGCTTATTTACGCTCTTCATTTGCACTCAGGCCTTTTTTGAAACTTTTTACATATACAAGAATGACCAAAACTGTTACGACTTCACAACATGAAAAGAAAAAACATCTGTGCGTGTGTCATATAACAATTAAAGTCATATTAAATAAAGATTGACTTGATTCTTGGTCGTATCGTAAACGATGCATCAGTGTGTGTTAGTCAAAAGAACAAATATTTGTTTTCATAATCTTTCATCAAAATGAGACTTTACATAAGTTAAATAGATTGCGAATGACTCTTCATGTTGGCTTTAAACTCTTCTGTCTCAGAGTTGATCTTTGTGTCTTTAGGGCCATATTTCTGAACATCTCATGCGTCTTGTGTTATGATCTCCAGGGTGAAATCATTCAATTTTAAGGCTTATTGATGCCTTATTTTGATTGAAAGCCATTCAAGAAAGTGTCAGACACCAGCAAAAACATGCATTAATTGTGCATTATTGGTGTTGTTGTTCGTGTCATTTTGAAGTTTATTTTTCTAACCCCATTGACAGATGTTTGTTCTTGTTTTAAGCATAAACTCGCTTCATTTTGATACTTTTTCAGAAAACAAAACTTAATGTCTTCAGTCATTTTGCTTCTCCAGTAAATGTATCATGATTTAAGAATTTTTAGATATTTGTGCTGGAAAACAACACAAAAATATGGAGGAAGAAAATTATTTTTTGCAGTTTTTAAGCAGTCCTTTTTGAGTTGTTTTCCCATTAAAATGTCTAAAATTGAAAATATTAAAAATCACCTTTTTAATTGAAATAAAGCTGAAATAAAATGCTATAAAATATTTTAAAAATATTACTAATACTAAAATGGAAATAAAAATTAATTAATTAATTAAAATAATATTTTAAAAAATTACAAAGGCACAACAAAATCACTAAAAATAACTAAAATTAAAATGAAAAGTATAATATAAAAATATATAAATAATATTAAAATAAAATTGTTGTGCAGTCTTGTATCCAATCTATTCTTTAATTGTAGTTAAGATGTATTTATAAAAATATTTTATTGAAAATACTTAAAGATACTTATTATTTAATCAAATAATACGTATTTTTAACTTCTTTTTTGTCTTGTATTAATCAACTTCTTCTGAAGGCAAGATTTCTGAAATCATTTAATGCACTTTGTCAACAGTTCCTGAAAATAATAATAAATAATATAACAGTACATAAATATCACTAAAATAACACTGAGCTGTGAGTGAGTAAATCATGGGGTAATTTTCATTTGAAAGTGAACTAATCCTTTAATAGTTGTTGAAGTTTTTCACTGACTGAACAAAAAAAAAAAAAACCTTTTGGCTGCTTGATGTTTTATGTAGGGATGCATTGTTTTCTTTTAACATTTTAGCCTCAGTTTGTAACTCAATGGATGTGTGTGATCCTCATGCAGAAATTTCCAGAGCTGAAGTTTAAATACGTGGAGGAAGAGCAGCCTGAGGATTTCTTCATCCCGTACGCCTGGTCTCTGGTCTTTAACTCTGGAGTCGGTCTGCACTGGAACTCTCAGGGCATCGAGCTGTTCAGCATGGACTCGCCCTGATGGAGGACGCGGGACGTCTGTTCAGGTGTCTGTGTGTGTCTGTGTGTGTCTGTGTGTGTGTGTGTGTGTGTGTGTGTGAGCTCAAGTGCCTACGTACGGCTCGCGACGTCGTCATATCGAACCCCTGAGCTTCCGTCCTCGTCACACCATTCAAAGGGCAAACAAACACAGACACCCACCGCCGGATGCACTGGATTCTGGGAATGGTACAATTTGGGGTTTCAGTCACAGGTCTGATGTAGCTAAAAGAGTTCAGTTGATGGTGATAATCATTTGCTTTGTTTGCTTGTTTCTGTTTAGATTTGTGGATTTGGTCACATGTGGGGAAAATGAGCGAAACCAAAACATTTCTTGACTCAAGGTGAACATTAATAACATTTTGTGAAGATACTTTGACCCCATAAGAAATTATTATTAATGAGCTGATCATTATGCACAGCTTCATCACATATCACTATATAGAGTAAGTTACAAATAAATAATATTTGACCATTTCTGGCTTGTTTTATACGTAGGATGCTTTGCTGTTTTATATTAATTTATTTATTGACACTATAATTTGTTCATCGTACCTATATACTGCCCTTATATAATCTGCATCTGAGCGTCTGCACAAAGAAAAACCAAAACCTTTATATATATATATATATATATATATATATATATAATATTCCCATCTGAGAAAGCATATTGCATTTAAGTGGTTTTCTAAGCATAATAAGAATAATAATACATATTTAGATACATAATAAAATACGCAACTTTCCCATGTAAATGCAGTTTAGTGTATGATTTATGTATATTATAGATTCAGATAATTGCATGTACATTATTGTATAGACAAATACACACTGCATTTGTTGCATTGCTGTTTATTTCCCCAGTTTTTGTTTTCATATATTTTTAGGTACAGAGATGAAAAATCTGTCCTGTCGGATGATATAATTAATTTCCCAGCACCCCGTTACTGGAGATCATTTTAGGTCTTATTACTTCCCTGTTACATTGCGCCACAAATTTAAAGCTAAAAGAGCCCATATTTATGTTTATGCTATTTTTCTTAATTTGTTTAGTTCTCTTTGCGGATCTCAATAGGAACAATTTTTGTGTTGTTGGGTGATTTTTTTTTTTTTTTTTTTTTTTTGTATTTACATTTTATATTTAATGTTTAATATGTATGATTAGTTCCCCCTGTATCTTGCATAGCATCTGTTTATTTTTTTGTCTTTTTTTACATTAACATATTTATGTAAAAGTATGAGAAAGACTATTAAAAACAAAGAAAGAATATTAAATTTTGGTTTGAATGCAAATTTAGACTGTTGTAAATGAATTGGTGAGTGTTTACACTTGTAATGAAACTGGATCTGGACTCACTTCTGTTTCCGATCCACTGATAATTTAAAACAACAGCTTGGTTTGACTGCATCTTTGAGGAGTTTTGTTTGCATTAGTTATGATTGTTTCAGATTCAGTCTTTCTACAATGTGAAAAACCACCAATAAAAAACAGCAAAACTCCAGATATAATTTTGGACATTCTTGTGATTCTTTAAAGCACATGTGATTCATACGAGAGCTGATTTGTTAGCTTGAAAGCTTGAAACTGTTTATTGAAGAATATTTTAAAGTGTCTCTGGAGAAAATGAATGTGAAAGAACCTCTTCTGCTGAAAAAGAGGTTAGTCACTCTTGTGTGCTTTTCATTACAGAATAAATGAATCATGGGAGTCAAACACGCCTGTGAATGGAACATTTCTACAATGTCATCAGTAGCGGGAAACTTTTCTGTGATGCTTCATCCAGAAATGTGGGTATAATTGTATGCGGGACGGGTCAGTGCAATATGAACAAAACATTACCTGACTAATACATTTTAAAGTGCCCCATTATGCTTTTTTGGATATTAACTTTCATACAGTGTGTAGCTGTTTGTGAATGTAAAAGGTTTGCAAAGTTTTAAAGTGCACGAAAAATAAATGTATTGTCTCCTAAAAAAAGAATAGATTCTGAACTGCTGAAACGAGTCATCAGTAATTCCAGTCTTATTTCCTGTTACATACCTATATAACAATGTAATATAATTGCGCCTGCTGCACCCATGGTACGGCAGCACAGTTCCTTGATTATTACACCGGAATGAGAGTATAGTTCCTAGCCGTATCGGCCAACTTTTCATTTTCCGTCGGTCTTAGTACACGATGTAACTACAGAAGAGTCAAGTTTTAAATAGGAAAAATATCGAAACTTTTTGGTCATTTTTGAGCGAGTTGCTAACGGTCTAATCAGATTCAATGAACTATGCTAAGCTATGCTAAAAGTGGTACCGCCAGACCCGGAGATCGGCTGAATGGATTCGAAAACTCAACTGTTTAACTCTAGGGGAGTTGGAAAATGAGCCTATTTTCAAAAAAAGTGGAGTGTTCCTTTAAGATGGCATAATAGGGCACTTTTAAAAAGTTTTAAAAGAAATTTTGTTTGTATAAATACTCCATCTAATCTGAAATGACATGAATAAATGAAAGTCTTAAAGGTTTTTTTTTTTTTTTTTTCATTCTAACCATCTGTTGCCGTTGAAACGAGTGGTTTAGGAGATAAAAGCTGACAGGCGTTTTGGCCGTGCTGGTTGTGTTTTGTTCTGCAGGAATGCACAGGAAGACGCCGTTTACTGTAATTACAGCTCACAGAGAAAGAGAATTTCCATCAGAAACACTGTGTTTGTCAAAGCACACCATTCATGCAGTCCAGAGGAGCGCTCGGTTACACTTTATTTCCATACTACACCTTAGACATTCTTCTAACTATAAGTAACTTTGCAACTACATGTCAACTAAATCTCATTAGAGTATTAGTTACTGTTAGGTTAGGGTTTGGGTTAATAGAATTAATTGACATGTAGTTGCAAAGTTACTTATAGTCAGTAGAATGTCTGTTGTGGAGCATCAAAATAAAGTGTTAACGGTTCATGTTTATTGTAGTTGTTTTTGTCATTTTATGTCATGTGGTTTAACAGCTCACAGTGAGTGTTCCTCTTTCGCTGTGGCTTTAGTATAATTCAACACGTTCAGCATTAAACTGAAGCATGCATTTGAGATCTGTATGCCGTGCATCTCTTTCAGCACAAACAGCAGATGGCGGAGGTTTTGCCGCAGTGCCTTTCTTGTTACCTGTGAGGTCACCTTCTCTATTCCTGGCTCTGTCTTTCAGGTGGCCGCAGCAGATGAAAGCACTATTATATTTCCAGCAGACAGTGGCCGAATGGTCTTTATCAGACAGAGTGAAGTGTGTCCTCACAGCCTTTTGTGCCCTGGTTGTGTGTGTGTTACATGGAGACAAGATTCTTCAAAATGTCTCTTTTGGTGTTCTGTGAAAAACAGTAACATCACAGAGAGTGAGTAAATAATGGCCCTGTCCCAAACGGAGCACTAAGCCCTTGCGATCTTCCTCCGAGTCCACACTTTCATAATGTAACGCCGCTTTGACTGTCGGGTAGACGTCTGTTGCGGAGCTCGGCAAAAGTGTGCATCGAGGGCGCATATTGACCGCAAAAAGGGGGCGCTCTTGAGCACCCTTCTAAAACCTTAAATGACAAATAGGACACCCTACGGTCTTAACAGACATGCACATGCGGTAAGTCCATAAGAACTGCAAGTGCACATGAAGTGTGCCATATGGGACCAAATATGTGCCAAATTTTTATTTTATTTTATTTTTTTATTTGTTTCGTAATGCATTACTCACCTCGGTTTTAATTTTATTTCAGTTAGTAATTTTAACACAAACTTTTCATTTCAAAATGTTAATTTAATCAAAGTTTTTAATCTAGTATTTATTTTTAAGTTGGCTTGAGAAAGCCAACTCACTGAAATACTATTTAAACTTATTATTATTCTTCCGAGACAAAATTTTTACCTTCAGAATGTTCTGACTTAGTGTGCTATATCTTTTCTAACTGATCCAACTTATGATTTGAAGATTAAAAATCCTAAAAATACCATAAACTTGCACTGACGGCATGTTTAAATGAGCCAAGATTGTTCAAACTGCAATGTGCTAAAAAATGTTAGCAACATGTTAATTCATGTTAGAAATGTTAAAACATGCTAATTCATGTTAGCAATGTGTTAAAAATATTAGCAACATGCTAATTCATGCTAGCAAAGTGTTAAATCATGTTAGCAATGTGGTAAAACATGCTAACAACATGCTAATTCATATTAGCAATGTGTTAAAACATGCTAATTCATGTTAACCGACTTACGGTTTTCCAAAAAATGATTAAAAATCATAAAAATCCCATAGACTTACACTGACGGCATGTTCAAATGAGCCAAGATTGTTCAAACTGAAACATCAAACTGCAGTGTTCTAAAAAATGTTAGCAACATGTTAATTCATGTTAGAAATGTGTTAAAACATGCTAATTCATGCTAGCAATGTGTTAAAAATGTTAGCAACATGTTAATTCATGTTAGAAATGTGTTAAAACATGTTAATTCATGTTAGCGATGTGTTAAAAATGTTAACAACATGCTAATTCATGCTAGCAAAGTGTTAAATCATGTTAGCAATGTGGTAAAACATGTTAGCAACATGCTAATTCGTATTAGCAATGTGTTAAAACATGCTAATTCATTTTAGAAATGTGTTAAAACATGCTAATTCATGTTAGAAATGTGTTAAAACATGCTAATTCATGCTAGCAATGTGTTAAAAATGTTAGCAACATGTTAATTCACGTTAGCAAAGTGTTAAATCATGTTAGCAATGTGGTAAAACATGCTAGCAACATGCTAATTCATATTAGCAATGTGTTAAAACATGCTAATTCATGTTATCCGACTTACGGTTTTCCTAAAAATGAAGATTAAAAATCATAAAAATCCCATAGACTTACATTGATGACATGTTCAAATGAGCCAAGATTGTTCAAACTGCAACATCAAACTGCAATGTGGTAAAAAATGTTAGCAACATGCTAATTCATGTTAGCAATGTGTTAAATCATGTTAGCAATGTGGTAAAAAATGTTAACAACATGCTAATTCATGTTAGCAATGTGTTAAAACATAATAGGTGCGTCCCAATACCCGTACTTATGCACTATTCTATGACGTTTGTAAGTACAAATAGTGTGAGTAGTGCGTTCACATAGAAAATTCCAAAAAGAAAAAGTGCGTT
>CM077461.1:5386361-5448861 GCA_039654765.1 Mylopharyngodon piceus | reverse complement strand
AATCCCGCGAAATGGTTTAGCGTTTAAAACAAACGTCCAGTTAATGACAGAGAACATTAATGAAAGCTGTCGAGTTGTTTTTGAGATTAAAGCGTCACAGTGTGAGAACAGTGACTCATGAGATGCAGCAAAACCCACTGCACACCCTCAAATATATCATTTACTGACATTACTGTCTCTTACTGTGTGTGTGTGTGTGTGTGTAATTGAAATTGTGAAATATTTCTCACCAGTAGGCGGCAGCAGTTCATGTGTCCTTTTTTACAGACAGGAACATGTTCACCCATTCACAAACACACAGCCAATATTATTTAGCCTACTATATATAATTTTATAATATAAATACATTTTTTATTATTTAATAATAACGCTAATAACAATTATATTAATAAATTAAATAATAAATAATTTGCTTATAATATAAAAGTATATATAGCAAATAATTAATTTAGAAAATTTAGATTTAAATAATTAAATAATAATTATTTACTAAATATAATTTTATATTATGAATAAATTATTTATTATTTAATAATAACGATAATATTATTAAATTAAATTATAATAAATAATTAGCTTATAATATAAAAATATATATAACCAATAATTAATTTAGATAATTTAGATTTAAATAATTACTATATAATTTTATATTATAAATAAATTATTTATTATTTAATAATAACGATAATAACAATTATATTATTAAATTAAATAATAATAAATAATTTGCTTGTAATGTAAAAGTATATATAGCAAATAATTTAGATTTAAATAATTAAATAATTACTTACTATATAATTTTATATTATAAATAAATTATTATTTAATAATAACGATAATAACAATTATATTATTAAATAAACTAATAATAAATAATTTGCTTATAATATAAAATAATATATAGCAAATAAGTAATTTAGGCTAATTTAGATTTGAATAATTAATAATTATTAACTATATATAATTTTATATTTTATATTATAAATAAATTTATTATTTGATAATAACGCTAATAACACTTATATTATTAAATTAAATAATAAATAATTTGTTTATAATATAAAAGTATACATAGTAAATAATATATTTCACAACTAAAGAAATGTGTTTCCATCTAAACATGTCATGATTGCATCATAAATATTTGTTGTGTGTGTGTGGTTCATTCTTAATGTGAACTTACCTGTGCGCCTGGCGCCAGTGTGTATGTGTGTGTGTGTGTGTTTGTGTGTGTGTGTGTGTGTGTTCCCAAGCCTCAAATTAGACTTGATAGCACTACAAAACAAGCAGGACAAACACAAGATTCCGATTCCATCTGCTTCACTGTAACTTTATAAACTCTGTGTGCGATGTGTCTGTCTGATGGTACATGTTACTTTGTTTTATGTTTGCGCAACCCAATCACTTTTTCCTGCCTGTTCTTTTTTTTTTTTTTAAAGCGACAGGGTGTCTAGACAATCACGTGACCCTCGGCGCGCCAATGAGAGACACGGAGAAAAGACTCACGCACACACACACACACGCTGAGCGAGCGAGCGAGAGAGAGAGAGAGACACACAGGCGTCTGATCTTCATCTCGGTCTCAGTCCTTTAGTTCTTCATCGACTCGCTAGCGTCTCGGACTGGGAAACTTCCCGCATTTTTGATCGTGGGATCATCTGGAGACGGATATTTGTGGATATTTCGAGCGTTATAATATTCGAATCATCGTCGAGAGCTCTTCTTCGGCTGGGTCTGATGTGGATTTATAGGCTGGTGTCAGTTTGATCCGAGCTGCAGATTTGATGTCAAACGAATCGCCTCGAAGAAACCAGCAGATTATTCATCCCGAATATGAGATCCTGAACGGTCGCCGTGTGTGGATTAAGACCGAACTTCTTTCTCATGCGTCTGTTCTGATTAAGATCGAGATCTGAGATCGTTTCCAGCAGCCCAGACAGTCGTTTCAGCTTCTATCTTCTTTCTGGATTCTGCGTCGGTACGTCTGGTGAAATATTAAAGTCTGGCGTATGAAACAGATCGCGTGCGCTTCTCCTGCTCGCCGTTTCTCCGCCGTCTGCTCTGCGCCTGTGGATTCGGACCTCCGGATCTTCATGACTTGCGGACAAAATGGCCGTTTTGTAGCCGGGGAACCCTCTTGTCGTCCCGCATGTTCAGGACCAAACGATCGGGGCTCGTCCGGCGACTCTGGAGGAGCCGCGCGCCCGTGGAGGGTGACGGGGACGCGGACACCGGTACGCGCGGTGGCGGCACCGCGGGCTGCTGCCTCGGGAAACCGGGCGCCAGTAAGCCGAACCCCGGCACCGAGGCCGAACTGAAAGCGCTGACGTACTCGATCCTGAAGAAGATCAAGGAGAAGCAGCTGGAGGTGCTCTTACAGGCGGTCGAGTCCCGGGGGGGCGCGCGGAGCCCCTGCCTCCTCCTCCCCGGGAAAGTGGACGCCAGGCTGGGTCAACAGTCGTACCCGCTGCCGCTGCTGCTCTACAAGGTGTTCCGGTGGCCGGACCTCCGGCATTCCTCGGAATTAAAGAGACTTTCGTGCTGTGAATCTTATGGGAAAATCAACCCGGAGCTCGTGTGCTGCAACCCGCATCATATGAGCAGACTGTGCGAGCTCGGTAGGAACATCTCTCCAATATCTTGTGCTGTTTTCATAAATAACATTAGAATAATGTGCTAAATCTGTCATATATATGTTGTTTTACTTGGTAAAAGGGTTATTTTGGCTCTTCAGTACAGAAGATCAAGTATATAGTGCTTATGTAGTACTATAATAACATTCATATAACAGTAGGGTTTGTGGTATGTAATTACAGTTTAGTTACAATACATTTAGAATAGAATAGAATAGAATATAGGGTATTTAGCTGTTGTAAATGTTTCATATAGTGCTTATGCTGTACTATAATGACACTCATATATATATATATAATAGACAAAATAATATATTAGGTTTCAAATAAACATTATTTTGGCTCTTATATGCAGAAGATCGAGTAAAAACTGTATTTTTTGCTTCAGTATGTCTAAAATACTGCTAATTTAGTACTATAAAATACTCCTATAGTAAAACAGTGAGAGACTGCAGTATAGTTTAGGCTTAAAGATGAACCTTAATTTAAGAAAATAAGAAATATATTTGACACATATCATTTTGTAATACTATTACCCACATTCTTGCATTCATGTCATATGTTTTTCACTGTTTCTCATCACATAAGCGTCTTGCTATCAAGAATGAGCTACTGATTATAATTATGATTCTTATACGGTGATGAATGTTGTTTTTCCATGTGGATAAATGCAACTGACTTTTCAGCTGGACCTCCAGTCTGTGGTTGTTCATGTGAAACCCGCCGGAGGCCCCAGTGTTCAGTGAAGTTAGTTTGCAGTGATCAGTGTGTGTGTGCGTGCGTGTGTGTGTGTGTGTGTGTGGAGTCTGGCGCCAGGCGGCCGTGTGTTTATCAGAGCTGTCCTGCCTCTAACCCTCAGCACTACACAAACACTTTTCCCAGAGAATGCCAGGCCTTATCATCAGCCCACATCTCCACTCACGGCCTCTCTCTCTCTTTCTCTCTCTCTTTCTTCTACAGAATCCCCCCCACCCCCGTACTCAAGATATCCCACCGATTTTCTTAAACCACCTGGTAAGTTGAAGTTTCATCTTAAATTTAAGCAGATGTGGAGCCTTTCAAAAGTTAGTTTGAGTTGAAAATGAGGTTTTTTTTAGACATTTACACTGATAATACCATGGTGTTCCTTCCATGTAAATACAATCCCACCGATTTCTTAAACTGAAGTTTTCAAGCTTTTTCAAAAGTTTAGTTGGAGTTGAAAATCACTTGCATTTGAGGTTTTTGGACATTTGCAATGGTGTTCTTACCATGTAAATACATGAATGCTATATGTAAAGATAATGAAATGAGACTCTTTTGCAAATACTAGTTTGTTAGACATGGTAATAATGTGGTATATGAAGATAGTAATCTTTTTGTGGCATATTTTTATGTATATCCAGCATGGTACTGAATGATTACCACATTCAAATACCATTTAGATGTTTCATATAACTCCTGTAACAAAGAATTGTTGGTTTAACTTAAAAAAAAGTAAGTTAGCTGGTTGCCTTAATATTGAGTTCATTGAAATTAAAAATTTGAGTTAATGCAATGAAGGCTTAATCAACAGAAACTCAAAATGTTCTGTTATCTGAACCGCGTTAATTATTGAAGTTGATTCGACAAAAGAAAAATATGTTCATGAGAAAAGTTTGGTAGGACATTTTTGGAGCATTTAAATACCTCGGTATATGAATATGGTAATGATTCAGTGTGTGACAGACATTTTGATGTCGACGAGGAGTTCGGAAACGTGGATCACATAAAGGAAAAGCTGAGAGCTGATTTATCTGCCGAATTAATCTGAGGTTTTGGGAGTGTCGCCTTGCGTCTTTCCTCTGAGCGTCTACCCATAATGCTGTATGGCTCATAAGTACGTCCTGTATATTGGCTTCAGATAAGTGTGTTGTGTTTGGCAGCGCCCCGGATGAGGTTTCCTGCCGGTCGCCCTCGTAAAGATCCTTCTCTATCCCTGCCAAAACTGCTCATGCCGTTCGAGTTAAACAGTATCACTTACGCAGAACACACTTGAGAAATTCAGCCCAGATCGCTCAGCTTCGAGTGCCTGTTTCCAAACCATGTTTCTGCCACAGATTTGTGCGTCTCAATGTTTATAGTACTAATAACAAAGAAGATGTTACGTGTGTGCGTGTGAGAACGGCTGTACGCTGACTGACATTGGCTCTCGCTCTTTGAGTCATTCTTCTTTTATGAATCAGTTTGGGGTTTCGGAGAGACTGAGAGAGAAAGCGAGAATGTGAACGAGAAAAGGCGCCGCGGTGGAGGACAGGAAAGCCAGTTTGGGGAGGACATTTCCTGTGAGGACACATTAGCTGTATTCGGCTCTTGGACGGGAGACAGAGAACAATGGAAGACGGGTGATTTTCTCCGACTGAAAGAGAGAGTGGCACTGAACGCTGGGAGGAAGTTATTCGTCGCTTGTTGGAGCTTTGGAGGTTGATAACGTCAGGATGAGGGAGACGCTCTGTCAGTCGTGGTGGTAACTGTCACACGTTCACGCGCTGTTGACGAGGAGTTGCGACGAAACGGCCGTTGATGCAAGCGAATTTGCATATCAATTGTTTTAAGCTCTTAATCACAGAGACACAAAGGAGAAAAAGAAACATTCAAAGGCAAAGACAGCAAAGTTTCGTCAAGAACTATTGAAATGTCGTTAGCCTAGGGTTCGTGAAGAGTTAAACGCGAATGTTTTTGTGTGGTTGTCGTTTCAGGCCGGGAGCCATTTAAATACGTTTGAAGGTTTTAATGTGATTATTTTGTGAAAGTTCTCACGAAACGAGAAGATCAGATTCTGATGGGGTGAATGTCTTGTTTTTTTGCTCCCTGGAAAATCATAACATGTTGGATTCTGCTGCTTGGTTCCACAACTTTTCCTCTCTCTCTCTTTGTGGTCAGGTTCAGGTTTGACCGTGTGTCTCATTAGACTGACCACAGCTCAGGGAAAGTGTCCAACTCCGAAAGTTGCTTCCGAAAGTGACACTATTTCACACTTCATGCTCAACAGTTGGCATTTTAAACTTAAAAAGTCATTATCCTTACAAGTGGTGCTAAATGATTACCATATTCAATTACTATGGATACCAATGGTACATTTAAAGAATACTTTGGTACATTTAAACTCATGGTAAAACAATGATATGTCTCATATGTCAAAGGAAAATAACCCTAGAGCATTTTTGTCAGCCAAACCCTGTCCTTTGAAACTGTACTTAAATTCCCCCTGAGATTTTAAGTTTTAAATTTATTTACGTTTCTCTGTTGTCGGTTAATGGTCACATGAAGGTAAACAAATACATATTAATTTAGCAAAGCTAATTTGATGAGAAGACTTGTTAAATATAGTCATACAGGGTAATGCTAATGCTAACTTGTGGTGTTCTTTTCAAAATCCCAAGCTACACGCATGAGGTTTTAAAAAGCAAGTTAGCATTAGCCTTTTTTTTTTTTTAGCTATTTAAATGTAAAGTTTCTGACTTTTTTTTTTTTAATCTTTGTTACCATAAACTGGGTGTTAGCTAAACTGCTCCAAATCAGATTTATGATTATCTTTACCATAAAACACTTTAATATTTAGTTCTTGAACGATCTGCGATGGGAAACGTTTTTATTGTGTCTGACGAGCTAGTTCATGTAAAGACACTGAACTGAATGGATTATTTACTTGAAAATGATTCATGTTTAGTCCCAAATTCAGTCAGTCCCTTTAGCAAAACCTAGAAAAAAACATTTAAGCTAATTAAGTTTGAAGTCTTGTTAAAGATGCTAATGCTAACTTGTAAGGTGCTTTTTTAAAATCCCAATCTACATGCTTGTAATTTTAACTTCACAAGTTAGCATTAGCCTGTTCTTTTAGCTATTTAACTTTGTTAGATCTTTGACGCACTAGTTCATGTAAAGACATTGAACTGAAAGGATTATTTACTTGGAAATGATTCATGTTTGGTCCCAAATTCAGTCAGTCCCTTTAGCAAAACCTAGAGAAAACATTTAAGCTAATTAAGTTTGAAGACTTGTTAAAGATGGTAAGACAGGCTAATGCAAGTGCTAACTTGTGAGGTGCTTCTTAAAATCCCAATCTACATGCTAGTAATTCTAACCTCACAAGTTAGCATTAGCCTGTTCTTTTAGCTTTTTAAAGTTTCTGATCTTTGGTGACGTGCTAGTTCATGTAAAGATATTGAACTGAATGGATTATTTACTAGGAGTCAGTGCTTTTAGCAAAACCTAGCATAAGCATTTAGCATTTAACGTCCCATTTAATCATGGGATTTTCAAAAGCACCTCACAAGTTAACATTAGCCTATTCTTTTAGCTATATAAACCTAAGTGTCTTTGTTAGCATAAACCAGGTGCTAGCTAAACTGCTTCCAATCAGATCTCTGATTATCTTTACCATGTTTTACCATGGTAACTACCATGGTGGTTCTTGAAGGATCTGCATTGGGAGGCGTTCATCTTTCATTGCGACTGACGTACTTTCTCCTGCAGTTGTTTGATCATAGTAACTTAAGGAAACTGAGGTTCGATCCGAACATATGGAGACAATATTCCAGGCTTGTTTTATTAAAGGGTTAACGTGAAAGCGGGTGTTTTTCCTGTCTCCTCGCACGGCAATTAGAAAATTTACTGTACACAGTTTTCAAGGCTGCAGCTATTTCCTGACTAGCTCGTTGTTTTGGACTTGATGGAGTATATCCTGCTAAACAGTGTATTCCTATTAGAGCGCTCCCGCTCTCGCTAGCTTTCTTGGCAAAGACTTTAAACTCTGAAACGCTTTATTTATTTTGCATGACAGAAAAGTAGAAGGAACAGGAAACAAATGTCTGATGGTTTAAAAGGATTTTACCTAAAATGAGGCCAGTCTGTTTTTGTCATAAGAGCCAGGACGGGTCTTTTAACCCTGTGATTGACAGCTGTCACTCTGTTTCTCCATAGATTCTCCAGGTTCTGTGCCTGCTTCCACTGAAACTGGGGGAACGGCGTATTCGGCCCCTATGGGGTTCTCAGGTAAGAGCTCAAGACCATCCTTATCTGTCTTCTGTCCTTGAACTGATTTGTTTAATCCAAGGGAGAGCTGAAAATGAGGAAGAGAGAGATTTGGAGATTTGTTTTGATAGTTTTATTGTCTTCTAAAGGTAGTATACGACATGTGTGATAAGGTCAACATGAAATCAAAATTGACCATATTTATTTCCTTAATGCACATTCCTTGTCTTAGTGTGCACATTATTTCAAAGAAAAGACATTTCTTTCTAATCTTTCATCAAAATGGTGCAACTTCCTCTGCATCTAAAAATACTTTCCTGATCAACTGATGTCGCCAAGTCTATTGTATGATGTTACATGCAGGGGTTTATATATATATATATATAAATATATAAATATATAAATTAATTATTAATTAATTATTTTTATTTATTAATATATAATTATGAATTATTGATGATTAATTATTTATTTTATTATTTATTATTTTTGAATTTGCTTATATTTGTATATTTTCTGTTTTCATTTAAATTTTAGTTTATTTTTGTGCTTTTGTAATTTCTTTTTATTAGGTTTTATTAGGTTTTTAATAGTTTTAGTTTATAACAACAACACTGGCTTCTTGTTGGCTTTATTTCATTTAGTTGCCAAGGCAAAATTTCTAGTTTTTGATTACGTTTTTTAAGTTTAAATTTTTCATCTAATATTTATATTTTTTACTATATTTATATTTTATATTATATTATATTATATTATATATTATATTATTTATATTATATTTATATTTTTATATTTTTTTACTCCAGCTTTATTTCAATTAATTTCAATTTATGTTTTTTAATAGCTTTAGTTAACAAGAACAACACTGGTTTCATGTTGACTTTAAAACTTAAACAAGGGTACAGTGTGTGTGTTTGTGTGTGTGTGTGTGTGTGTGTGTGTGTGTGTGTGTGTTTGTGTGTGTGTGTGTGTGTGTGTGTGTGTGTGTGAGTTTTGTTTTGCTCTCCTTTAGTTGACCAAACCTGTTCGATTGTCCTGTCCTGAGCTCTGAATACACACAAACAGCAGCGATTGTGTTTACAAGAGACCCTGAGAGAGCGAGAGAAGGATTAGTTTGGTCTAGGCCGGGTTCCTGCGTACAGATGTTTCTCATTAAAGCGACTTTAAAGAGTTTTTATGATGGTGTTTAATTCAGCGCTGGGCGGAGTGTGTGTGTGTGTGAAGGGTCTTTAGATGGGATTTCAGATAAGAACAGCTAAATGATGGAAGCTTTACATAAACACATGTTAAAAGTACAGCACTCAGAGCAGTGTGCGTGCAATGAGTGTGTGTGTGTGTGAGCTGCTCCCTTTCTCTGGCCTCCAGTGTGAAGGTGCCCCGGCATTTGTTTTATGTTTCTTGTTTGTGTGTGTGTGGGATGAAAGACCGGTCCCGAACAAACACCTCCTCCCGACTCCATTTACATTTTTGACGGTGATTCTGCCCTGCTTTCGTTCATCCTCTCGCTGAGGTGTGCTTTTCCTGCTGAAATGAGTGAATGGAGCTCAGAGAGGGAAGGAGGGACGAGGGGGGAGGAGGAAGAAAAGTTTCAGGCAGCGGAAGAAAAGTCCGACACACAGGAAACATGCTCCCAATGAAAGCGTCTCTCTGACCTTCTAATTCACTCGCTCTGCCCTTTTCATCTGCTGCTGCAGACACGAGACGGGCAGAGAGAGAGAGACGGGTAGAGAGATTTGGAGATGCTACGTAACATGCTTGAACTTAAATGTTGCATATGAGTCTGTGTGTGTGTGTTCAGGATTATTGGATGAATGTCTGAGCGTTGTTTGTCCGGGTTAGTCTGAAGTTATTAAGAGTTAACCTTAATATGACAACCACAACAGACAGACTTCCTGTACAGACAGACAGATTAAGGTTTTCTTAACTAATGCCAGCAAATGAGTTAACATGAACTAACAATGAGTAATATATTTTTATAGCATTCATTAATATTTATTAATGTCAATAAAAATACATAAAATGACAGTTATCAAATGAGACTTAAGTGTTAGTTTTTCTGTTAGTGTTGGCTTACATTTCTGTGTGTTATTTTCGTTTATTTTTATGCTTTATTTCAATTGATTAATTGCGATTAATCGCTTCTAAAAAAACGTTTGTTTACATATATGTGTGTGTATATACACTTTACACACAGACATTTATATATAATATATATAAATACAATAATATATAGATACACGCATATTATGTAAAAAACTTTTGTTATATAATCACGATTAATCGCATCTAAAAAAAGTTTGTTTACGTGTGTGCGTGTATATATATATATATATATATATACACTTTACACACATTTATATATATAATATATATAAATAAAATGATATGTGTAGATACACGCATATCTTATGTAAACAAACTTTTGTTAGATACGATTAATCACATCTAAAAAAAGTGTGTGTGTATATATATATATATAAGTTATATATAGATACACACATTATGTAAACAAGCTTTTATATTAGATGCAATTAATCGTTTTGACAGCACTAATATATATATATATATATATATTTTTTTTTTTTTTTTTTTTTTTGTATTTTATTTTATATTTAACCAATTTGAAATGATTGTGGCTGGCAACAGAAATAGTAGTTTTGCATCTGTTATAAAAAATTAACCAATCTGACATCTTTTTATCTAATATTATCTACATATTTTTGAGTCAGTTTTGCATAAAAGATGTTTATTTAAGGTGTACGTCTCTTTTGCTAACATTAAATTATTATCTAAAGTATTGTCCAAAAATCTGCATAATATCGGCCATTAGCCACTATTGTCATGTGAATGTTGTTCAGCTACTATTTCTGAGTTTTTGCGCTTGTTTTTCAAACAGATAAAGTTTAATGCGAAATTAATTTAATCAAATCAACTGAACCTCGTGTTAACTTGCATATTAAACCTTTTTGCTTCCGATGTGGACAAAAATGACTTTATTTTTGGACGTGTATTGCACCTCATCCGGTTCAGCTGTTCTTGAAACATTTCTGCCAGATCCACAATCAGGCCTTTATAAAGGTCCCGTGAATGTCTGTAGGGCCCTCGGCAACTCTAATCCCCCCTTAAGGGGCCTACATGCAGCCTTGTTACCGTGACAACCTCCCGCCTCATTTCAGGGTTGTTTGGGTTAGCCAAGGAGGAAAAGGCAGCACAGGAAATGACATCATGCCTCGGAGGAAAAAGCCTTGAGTCTTGGTTAGGGCCTCCCGGGCGCCTCCGCCAAGCGGAAAGAAAACATTTTGAGAAAATGACACAAAGCAGCTCCTTGAACGTCCAGAGCGACTCCGTTTGACGGCATGTTTTGAACTGTGAACGCTTTGTTGTATATTTCGTCGTTACCAACCACTTCCTCTATCTGGACGTTTGGCTTAATTTGACTTCAGCTCTTCATTCATTTCAGGCTCAAACAGAGGAACATAGAAGACAAAAGTCAGCACAAATGCCCTCAGGATCCAGACACCTCAGCCGCAAACATTTTCTTAAACCGCAATCTAATCGCTTAACCAAACACACAGACAGACGGGGCGCTTTCTCACGCACACACACGATCCGTTCATTCAGAAACTCTTTCGGCGTCTCCGGTCTGACTGGCTCTCGATTGCAATGAACAATTGAAAAGCACATTATAATTATTTACCGTCGAAACAGGAAAGCACATCAGCACAGGCGTCTCCACTCAACAGGCTCCACCAGTGTTATAATAATATTGCAAAATACTATTTTAGACATATAACATTTTTTCACAGTATAAATGTAGGTAAGACCATCATGGCTTTTTATTGGTGGAAAGCGTTACACCGCTGACCTTTGACCTCATAATCAAGCTGATGTCATAAACTGTTTCCTTTGCCCCGACACTCCCACAGCGAGCGTACAGTATACGACCTGTGCGTCATAAAATCTGAGTGCTCTGATCCACGTATTAGTGCACAATGGAGGACAACGTGAAGTATTTCCTGTGCGTTGCAGGTTTTCCTGACTCTCTCTCTCTCTCTCTCTCTCTCTCTCTCTCTGTGTGTGTGAGTGTGTGTGTGTGTGTGTGAGTGTGTGTGTGTGTGTGTTATGTAATGGCTCTCCATCTAATTGCCAGTTTCCTTTATTGACTTCCAAACAAAGAAGCTGCCAAACATTTCTGTCCGTCTGTCCGTCTGCGTGTCTCTCGGTTGAGCGTGTGTGAGATTGTTGCTATAATAGCGACGCCCGAGGAAAAAGATAATATTTATAGAGCCGTAACTGACACACACACACACACACACACACATCAAAGAAGTTGCCTCCGGGTTTGTTTGTTTAGTTGGTATTATTTTGCATGATGAATCCCAAACGTCTGCCAGTTGTGTGCAATCATTTTGTAGGGCCTGACACGAACTCTGCTCAAGTACATGAATGCTAACGCGTCTGGCTACGCGAGCTCCAATGTGTGCTGCTTCCAAGTTTGTGGTTCAAGTAGTTACCACAGGAGGCGCTGTAGTGTAAACGGTCTTCTTCTGTGGTTAGTTGTAGGTTTGCAAGTAAATAAATGTTAAATATTATATATAAATTATTAATATTATATATAAATAAGTATTGTACGTTTACAGTTGTACTGTTTTATTTAATAGTTTTATTTAGTAATAATACTAATAAAAATAGTAGTTACCACAGGAGGCGCTATAGTGTAAACAGTCTTCTTCTGTGGTTAGTTGTAGGTTTGCAAGTAAATAAATGTTAAATTATATATTTTATAAATATTGTACGTTTACAGTTGTACTGTTTTATTTAATATTTGTATTTAGTAATAATAATTGTAATAACAATATTAATTTGTTTCTTAAATACTCATTTTTATTTTACACTGAAATATAACAATAGTAATGTTTCTTATTTTGTTTAATATTTTAATTAGTAATAATAATAATAAACGTAATAATAATAAAAGTAGTTACCACAGGAGGTGCTGTAGTGTAAACGGTCTTCTTCTGTGGTTAGTTTGTAGGTTTGCAAGTAAATAAATGTTAAATATTATTATATATAAATTATAAATATTATATTGTATGTTTACAGTTGTACTGTTTTAATATTTTTATTTAGTAATAATAATAATTGTAATAACAATATTTTTTTCCTAAATACTAATTTTTTATTTTACAGTGAAATATTACAATAGTAATGTTTCTTATTTGTTTAATATTTTACTTTTAAAATATTTTTTCTTAAATACAATTTTTTATAATTTATTTATAATATTTGTAATAACATTAATAATAATTTTCTTAAATGCTCAACTTTATTTTACAGTAAAATAGTAGTTTCTTATTTTATTTAATATTTTTAGTAATAATAATAATAATAATAAATCATAATATTATTATTAATATAATATTCATTGTAAATATAATAATAAAATAATAATTATTATTATTATTATTTTATTTTATTTTATAGTCATATTGATAAACCTGGCACTTTTTTTAAATCACATTTTTTTTTTTTTTGTCACACTGCTTCTGTGTACTTACATTCTTGTGTTTCTGGCATCTGAAGGGTTAGCATAACCCATGTTGAATGTCATTGTGTGTTGTCGTCATCATTGGTTTAGCTTTAGAAGCGGCCCCTGACCTCTGACCCCTGACCTCACGGCATCTCCTCCAGCAGGCATGCGGCTCGCTCAATCCACGTCCTCGTGCGTCGTCAGTGGATAAGAGCGCTGACTGGTCGTAAAAGAGGCCGTCGCCTCCCGTGAACCTCAGCCAGACGAGAGGCGATCAATAAAAACACCGACTTCCCTCTAGTGTGTGTGTGTGTGTGTGTGTGTGTGTGTGTGTGTGTGTGTGTGTGTGTGTGTGTGGAGACAGACAGAAATAATCATTAACTTCTCCAGACTGCTGAGTGACTCGCGTCTGCATGTGTGAGTGATTCCATTAGACGGCCAGACACTTCTGTGCTGTTTTTTTGTTCGTTTCATGTACAAAGTGACTGTTTAAAAAGCTGAGTATCCTTAAATGGAAAAACTTTGCCCCGACATACACCGAAAACACCACTCTGTGTGTGTGTGTGTGTGTGTGTGTGTATTTGAGCGCTCAGACCAAAGGGAGCCAGTGTGGACAGAGGAAGGATGGTTTGTTACCTGAGGCAGTAAAGCTTTAAATGGAGATTTGACTTCAGCTCAACCACAAACAAAGACCCTGAGAGTGTGTGTGTGTGTGTGTGTGTGTGTGTGTGTGTGTGTGTGTGTGTAAAGAGCCTTTTTGTCCCCTCTAGGAGAGAGAAAGACAGAATAAACTGCTTGGGGGATGGGGGAGAGAGACAGGTTTAGTAGGGTCCTGTGAAATCTGTTTTATTTTTTCCCCAAATTCTTTATTTTATTTATTTATTACAAACAAATTTAATGTTTTCTGGATTCCATTTTAATGGTTTAATTAAATTTTTTTGTCATTAAATAGCATGTCAAATCAACAGATTTCATAGAAATTTAATCAATCCTTTTTAATGTAATCAAATGAAAATATATCAATAAAACATTGCATTTTTATTTTTGTCAAATAAAGTGCTGTAATTTACAGTATAAATTAAAACTTGAAAGTAAAAATCTCTTAATTATGATATTCCTTACAATAATAATAATCAAAATTGAATAATAATCTAAAATTATTATTATTGAAAAGTATTAATACTTTGAGAAGTACATTTTATTGTAAAATAGTAATATATTTGTATCATAATTTCTTTACGTTAACCAGACTTTTTTCTTTTAGTGGACACTAGTCCATATTGTAATTTGGATTTGATTAATTTTACAGCCCTACGTTTGATATATTAATCCAAAATTTATATCTATACAGAAACTTATATTTTTATGACTAGATTCCATGATTCATAAGAAATCATAAGGCACTTGTTGAGAGTGTTTGGTTTAATAGTTCAAGATGTCAACTGAATGCTTGAGGCTTGCAGAAGGTGTGTGTGTGTGTGTGTGTGTGTGTGTGTGTGTGTCATGTTGCACACTCTATTTCAGGACACTCTCTGCGTCTGGCTGTCACCATGTCATTCGGGGTGACACTGTGGTCATCCAACCGACCGACACTGAGACGCCACACACACACGCCAGTAAATTCATAACCTATACACACACCTCCATTCTCACACACACACGTACCTGTGCAGCTGTGTGTCTCTATTTGATTAAACACATTGTGTTGTCTGAACACACACACACACACACTCAGAGGTCTGTTAGATGTATGATTTGTGTGTTACTCAGGTTTGCTTACTGTTCATGGTGTCGTCAGAGAGACTACTCAACTATCCAGACTAAAATAGCATCAGTCTGACACATAGCAACCTCGCACACAATATTGATATATACCATTTTATTGGTATGGTATTGCTATAGTAGATTTTTTAAAAATATTTTTGAAAGAATATTTTCTGCTCACCAAGGCTGCATTTATTTGATCAAAAACACAGTAAAAGACCCAAAAAGACCCCAAAAAGCAGCAACCATGGTACTACTACTATATACTATAGTTTATGGATTTCAGTAATTACCATGTGATACCATCACTGCACCATGGTATATTTAAAACATATTCTTTTTTTTTTTTTTTTTTTTGGTATTATGGTTTTTTTTCATGGTACAAAAAAGTACCATGGTTCAGTAATAGTATGTTATTTTGATATACCATGCTACTTAAATGGCACTGTAAGCTCTTAGAAGTGTATAATTGGTATTACCTTGGATACATATCCAAACATGCATGTTTGTAAGGGTTGTAATGAAGGCTCTACCTACTCTAGTCATCAAGTTAGTCTGGGCTGGTGCGTAATTAACTACACTGCTAAATTACGGCCTACTCACCCCATCTGAGATTAAAGAGAGACTGTCCTCACTGCAGACAGACAAAGAGTCCAGATGACTAAAGAACGGTTTTACTTTAACATTGTGTACTCACCAGATGTCAGGTCATTTTTCTGTCTTCACTGAAAGCAAAAATGTTGCACAAAGAATCAAAATGTGTTGTTTAATATATAGGGAAGGATATATGGAGATTTCCTGTTGGCGGGGCTAAGTTTTCATTGCATTATGCCATCATATTTAGCCGATAGTTGGTGAGGGCGAGCACAATTGCAGATTTATTGTCGCATTGACGTCAGGACATTGTTCGGGTTGGCGTTCGGAACAGAGGCGGCCCAGACAAATGATAAGCAGCACTGCTAATGTAAACAAGCGCTGGAGGCCAGTGGCGCTGCTCCGTGCGGGGCGGCAGATTCCTCACATTCCGCCATCTGAAATTAAGGATGCAAGATATGTTTGGCAGAGCTCAGGACAGTTTTCCTGGATAGAAGGCATGCGATGTTGTGTGAGTGTGTGTGTGTGTGTGTGTGTGTCTGTTTACCTTTTTCTACTAGTTCCAGTCTAATCTAGTCATTTTATCTCCTCTGCTCTCTTCTTTTGTCCTCGACACTCTGTTGGAAACTCTAGTAAAACCAGTTTCTGATGGGTTTTACTGGTCCAAATTGGTCATAATCTAGTCTAGATGGTTAATCAGTTGGCATACCCATTGGTGGTCTTGGTTTCAGGCTGGTAGACCATCTTGGTCAGACTGGGTAGAGCTTGTAGACCACTTTGGACCAGTTTGACCACCATATTCTGGTCTGTCCTGGTATTTCAAGCATGGATTCAGTGAAGTTAAATTGGCATAATTAATAAAAGTCACTTTCCTTCCTCAGTAAACATTTTGTTCACTTTAAATCTGTTGGAAACTCTAGTAAAGCAAGTTTCTGATGGGTTTTACTGGTCCAAGTTGGTCATAATCTAGTCTAAATGGTTAATCAGTTGGCCTACCCATTGGTTTTCTTGTTTTCAGGCTGGTAGACCATCTTGGACTAGCAAGTACCAGTTTGACCACCTTAATTTAGTAACTTAGGGTTTTTCCAGCAGGGATTCAATGAATTTAACTTGAAGTTAAACTGGCATAATTAATAACAGTATCTTTCTCTTCCCTTCCTCAATAAACTCTTTGATCGCTTTTACTCTGTATCCAGTTTCTGATGGTTCTTACTCGTCCAAATTGGTCATAATCCAGTTTAGATAGTTGGCCTATCCACTGGTGGTCTTGGTTTCAGCCTGGGCTTGTAGACCAGTTTGACCACTATATTCTGGTCTGTTCAATGTAGGGAAGTTAAATTGCCATAATTAAGTCACTTTCCTTCTTCAGTAAACACTTTGTTCACTTTTACTCTGTTGGAAACTCTAGTAAAGCCAGTTTCTGATGGGTTTTACTGGTCCAAGTTGGTCATAATCTAGTCTAGATGGTTAATCAGTTGGCATACCCATTAGTTGTGTTGGTTTCAGGCTGGTAGACCATCTTGGACCAGCAAGTACCAGTTTGACCACCTTAATCTTGTAACTTTTGATGTTTTGACATTATGGTTAATGATCATAATCCAGTTTAGATGGTAGGCCTTCAGCCTGGTAGACCATCTTGGTCAGACTGGCTAGAGCTTGTAGACCACTTTGACCACCATACTCTGGTCTGTCCTGGTATTTCAATTAAGTTAATTTGATGTAGTTAAATTGGTACAATTAATAAGTCTCTTTCCTTCCTCTGAACACTTAGTTCACACTGGAAACTCTAGAATATGACCTACTTGAACCAATAAGAACAATCAGAAACTGGCTTTACTAGTTTTGATGGTTAATCAGTTGGCCTACCCATTGGTGGTCTTGGTTTTAGGTTGGTAGACCATCTTGGTCAGGCTGGCTAGAGCTTGTAGTCCACTTTGGACCAGCAACTACCTTGACCACCTTAATCTGGGATGGCCTGTTTTTTATCCAGCAGGGATTCAATGATGTTCATCTGAAGTTGAATTGGCATAATTAATAACCATGTCCTTCTTGTCTCTCCATAGATTCCCTGGCTCTTCAGGAGCGTGGTGAACAGCCTCACTGGTGTGTGGTGGCGTACTGGGAGGAAAAGACCCGTGTTGGGCGCCTCTACTCCGTCCAGGAGCCATCTCTGGACATCTTCTATGACCTACCTCAGGGCACGGGCTTTTGCTTGGGCCAGCTCTCCTCCGACAACAAAAGTCAACTGGTGCAAATGGTTCGGGCCAAGATCGGCTACGGCATCCAGCTCAGCCGCGAATCCGACGGCGTGTGGGTGTATAACCGGAGTTGCTACCCCATATTCATCAAGTCAGCCACACTGGACAACCCCGATTCCCGTACGCTGCTCGTGCATAAAGTATTCCCCGGGTTTTCCATCAAGGCCTTCGACTTTGAGAAGGCGGGAAGCCTACAGCGGCCCAACGACCACGAGTTCAGCCAGCAGCCGCGGACGGGCTTCACCGTCCAGATCAGTTTTGTGAAGGGCTGGGGGCAGTGCTACACCAGACAGTTCATCAGCAGCTGCCCCTGCTGGCTGGAGGTCATATTTAATAACCGATAACAGCGAGCCCCGCCCCCTCACCACGCCCCCATTCCTTCACCGCTATGGAGACGGACGAGCCCTTACCTTTTATGGACTATGTTGTTTTTCTGTTCTGTTTTTGCGAGAAGCGGAGGATGTTTTATGAGAGAAACGGAAAACGAAAACTCACTTTGACTTTAATAAATGACTAAGATTTAATTAAGTGAAATAAAAGCTAAAATGTATTTTATGTTAAATATAAATATATTATTACCTGTAAATACGAAGTTTTATATGCATTGTTATTTATGTATTGTGCAATGTGTTGATGAGAAAAAGAGATGCACTTTGCTTAATATAAATGCAAACAAAGAAATGCCAAAATAAAAGAAAAAATACCGAATATATCTCTGAATTTGTTTGTTTTGCTAATATGCTGGTTGTTTTAATACTTATTCTTGTCCAAAACAAATTATTTTTTGCTCTAATTTGCCCACAAATTAAGACACTTTAGCAGAGTTCCCAGAGTCACTGAAAACATGGAAAAAAAATACATACATTTCTATAGAGTTTATTTATATTTTCTTATTCTCGGTTTTATTTAAAATATTTTTGCAAACAATTGTGAGTGCAAGTGTTAGAAAATTTAATTTAAAAATAGAAACCACTTTTGACAATGATTTAGTTAGTCATGGTTAATTTAGACAGAAAATCTCTTTAATGACCCATATTGCTCTACTTTCAGAATCACATTTTATTTTCATCTGTGCCAAGTTTCAATATTTAATGGCGCTTCATAGACAATGTGAATGAGTTTCTGTGAGAACATTCCCTCAGTGTAACTCGAATGCCCCGTGGGCCGGTTGTGTGCCAGGAACAGCAGGTCTCTGGGGGAGGGGAACCGTCTACGGCCCGTCTAGACGAGCGAGCGCCACACCTCCTACTGCCGCTCCTGATATGGACGTCTGCTGGGGGGATTACGGCCGTAAGCCTGCTCTGACCCGACTGGCCCTGAGAGACCTAAATTCACCAGCCCCAGATTCCCATGCAGACCTGACATAGACAGAAGTTGATGAAATGAAAACATAAAAGTAAAAAAAATGTAGTTTTATCCCTTTTCTTTCTTCCTCTGTCTGTCTGTCTTGGGTCGGTTCAGAGCATGTTGGTGTCTAAAGTGTATTCCTGGGTATTAGTGTCATGGTGGTGTCCTGGTCTCTGTAATCCAAACTCTCCTAATGCATCTAAAGCTTGTGCTGGCCAGGAAACCGGACAGATGCCTCGACCCGACACCAATACGAAGAGCTTATTTATTCCCCTTCTGATGAACTCCACAAAGACACTGAACTGTGAACACAAAACCTGCTAATTAAGCAAGGACAAATGGATTAGTTAATACATTTAAATACATTTTCATTTACCTCATGTCATTCTGCTGACTCAAATACATATAAAACTTTCTGGCTTTAAAGATAATTCAGAGTAAAACAGCTCTAGTGTGTTTATTGAAGGGTCAAATCTCTCTAACCCTGCTGGATCATGACTGGGGTAAGCAGATCATTGTCTATGGAAGCACAGGATGGTTCATCCACAAACACAAAGGAGAAGCTCTCAGCGCTGCCGGCTCGTCTCTGCCCTGAGGGACGGGCCATTTGTCCCGGCAGCAGCCATCTTGATAACTCAAGTATCAGTACAAACAAGTCTGCTTCTAAAACAGACACACGTAGGCTTGTTTTGTTGAAATCAACAGTTTAATAGTTCAACACCATAAAAAAGCATCAGATGGTTTTAGAACTGAGAACACAAAGTTCTTTGTGTGGATTAGAATGTTTCTCCTGTGACATCAGAATGGTACGTCTGTTTAGTTCTAATTGGAATCTTTATATTTTACAGACATTATCGAGTGTTTGTTTATAGTTATACAGCAATTTATTGTCACTTCAACATGTGCACAAGTGTGATGATGTGTGAAAAACTCCAAAAATCTGCAGCCATGTACATATAGAATATACACACACATTTGCAGAATAATACGTTCTAAAAAAGCAAAATGTGCATTATGAATAATAAAAAAAAAGCACTTTTTACACAGTATACACAATGTGTATACAAAATATCAATGTACACTCTTAAAACAGATGTGTTAAAAACAACACAACCTGTGTTATATCTTAACACATCTGTGTGTCTAGTTAAGGACAACACATTTTGTGTTACTTTTAACTCAACCATGTGTTATTCCTGCTCATTTTCTACACACTAATGTGTTATATTTACACAATTTGTGTCAATTATGTACACAAAATGACAAAACGTGTCACAAAAAAAAAAACACAAAAAATGTGTTATTAATTAACACATCCTTTTTGAGAGTGTATGTGTAATGGGTGGACAGACATGTTTTGAGTGAATTTTATGAAATATTAAACGTTCAGGTCATATTTGAAAAATATGTAAATAAATATATATTATAAACTATAAAATATTATAAACAAAAAACAACATACAAATAAACATAATAAACATTAAAATGCATTTAATAATAGCACTAATATAATAAATATGTGCTGTCAAATTGATTAATCGTGATTAATCGCGTCTAACAAAAGTTTGTAAATATGTTAGATGCGATTAATCGTGTTTAATCAATCTGACAGCACTAATATAGATATATATATATATAAAATTAAAAAAATAATAATTTAAAATTTATATATATATATATATAATAATCATGATTAATCAATTTGACAGCACTAATATATATAAAAAATTAAAAATAATTTAAACTTTATATATAAACTTTAAATTATTTTTCATTAGTAGGCTACATTTCAGAGTACAGTTATACTTATATGTTCGTTGTACTGAATTTAAAACTTTTTTTTTATTACAAATAAAAAGGTGTCCGCACTGACATTACAGAAAGGTTGGATGGGAATGATAACTGTTAAGAAATACTTTTCTTTGTGCAAAATATTTTTTTGATTTCTATTTTGCATAAATGAATGTGCGTAAGTGCATGAGGTCACCTGACTGACAGATACACCGTTCACAAGCCAATACCTGCTTCTCGAGAAAACCCACAAAGTCAGATGCTTTATCTGATTTCATTTTATTTTCCTTTTTCCCATCAATCAGATAACGGCATTGCCCTCATATGCCCGAGCGCTTTCCGTTCGCTCTTCACACGCTACGACCAGCCGGCTGAAAACCGCTACTGACTCTGACATGGAGGCAAAGCGCCTGTGGCCTCAGTCAGCCACTGCCACACTGTTTGATCTTCCTCTTCTGTCCTTCTCTGTCAGAGCTAAAGGATAGTTCACCCAGTAATGAAGTGTCTGCCATCATTTACTCACCCTCATGTTGTTACAAACCAGTTCTGAAGAATCTGTCATGGTCCAAAAAAAGACAAAAGTTTCATAACTGTCGTCCATATGACTCAAGCGGTGTATTTAAAGTCTTCTATTGTCATGCAACAGCTTTGTGTGAGGAACAGACTGAAATTAAAGGGAGAGTTCACCCAAAAATTATCCCATGATTTACTCACCCTCAAGCCATCCTAGGTGTATATGACTTTCTTCTTTCAGACGAACACAATCTGAGTTATATTTAAAAATATCCTTAGTCCTTCAAGGTTTATAATGGTTGTGAATGGAGGGGCTCCGTTTTGAAGCCAAAAATAATGCATCCATCCATAAAAAAAAAGTAATCCATACGACTCCAGGGGGTTAATAAAGGCCTTCTGAAGTGAAGCGATGCATTTTTGTAAGAAAAATATCCATATTTAAAACTTTATAAATTCAAATAACTAGCTTCTGGCAGACGACCAGAAGTTGATTTGTGGCAGAAGAGTATCCTTTGACCTGACGCACAACATAATGACGAACGCGGAGGCACAGAGGATAGAGCAAAACAAAACACCGGTCACGGATTATAAGTCTAAAACAATAATTTTT
The DNA here is from genome assembly GCA_039654765.1 of Mylopharyngodon piceus. Classification (NCBI taxonomy): domain Eukaryota; kingdom Metazoa; phylum Chordata; class Actinopteri; order Cypriniformes; family Xenocyprididae; genus Mylopharyngodon; species Mylopharyngodon piceus. Next base: position 5,426,826 of record CM077461.1, on the reverse strand, counting down.
AAAGAGAAATGTCGGAGGATTTCGATATACGAGAAGAGGAGCTTAAATTTATTGCACAGCCATATTTGTTTGAACCGCGAGAGGCGTCTAAGCTTACGATACGTCATACATCGGATCAGAGGATAACTCATTTGGCACAAGTCGACTTGCGCATTCTGCGTGCGGTCGTCTGCCGGAAGCTAGGTATTTGAATTTGTAAGTTGTAAATATGGATATTTTCCTTACAAAAACACATCGCTTCGCTTCAGAAGACCTTTATTAACCCCCTGGAGTCGTATGGATTACTTTTATGATGGATAGATGCATTACTTTTGGCTTCAAAATCTTGCCCCCCATTCACAACCATTATAAACCTTGGAGGACTAAGGATATTTTTAAATATATCTCAGATTGTGTTCGTCTGAAAGAAGATAGTCATATACACCTAGGATGGCTTGAGGGTGAGTAAATCATGGGATCATTTTCATTTTTGGGTGAACTATCCCTTTAAAGTCATTTTTCTTTAATTTTCCTGTGCACTGAAGCTCTGAAATCCACATTCATACATAATATCTAAATAGTTTTCATTAATTTTTGTTTTAAGTTATTTTAAAGGGGCTATATGTAAGAATTGTCATGTATTAATTGTTTTTATTGCCAATGTGTGAACAGCTTGTAAGGACACTTAAAAAACGAGACCTTCCCTGACTTCCTAGTTGACTATGTGAAGGATTCGGCACGTTTTTGCCGGGAAAATCAAAAGGATGTGATGTGACTTTTACGCGCGCTCCTGAGAACCCCTCTACACGTGAAATGAATGCAATGTTCAGGATTATGCCGAAAGAGCTGTTATGTACTGTAATGTCAATGTGTCATGCAAAGAAAAAGGATTAATTCAAACTATAGTCTCACATAGCCAGTCAATAGTCTCGAATATACTTTACAATCAAACTATCATAACAGTGTCTTTTTAATTATCTCATCTGTCGACATGATGCCAATGAATTGCTGTAAACAGCGTGGACTGTGTCTGGATGTTCGTTAACAGTATGTCGCTGCAAAGGTATTTCCAACTTCTGTTTACTTCTAAGCAAAGAATGAAAAAGAACCTGGCCGTGAATATATCGGACCTTGAATCAGTATTTGTGTGTAACGTGCACGAGTGTGAGCATGAGCAATAAGTTGCTGCTGCAGTTCACTTAATGGCCACCAGTGTCGCTAATAACAAGGTTTCTAAATTTTACATATAGCTCCTTTAATAATTATGGAAGCTCTTTCCACCATGAAATAATATTAAAAAAAAAGGTAATTGCAACTTTTTATCTCACATTCTCGCAATTGCGACATATAAACTCACAATTGCGAGTTATAAAGACAGAATTGTGAGTTTATATCTCGCAATTCTGACTTTATATCACGCAATTCTGACTTTATATCACGCAATTCTGACTTTATATCACGCAATTCTGACTTTATATCACACAATTCTGACTTTATATCTCGCAATTCTGACTTTATAACTCATAATTCTGACTTTATAACTCGCAATTCTGACTTTATATCACACAATTCTGACTTTATATCTCGCAATTCTGACTTTATATCACACAATTCTGACTTTATATCACGTAATTCTGACTTTATATCACGCAATTCTGACTTTATAACTCATAATTCTGACTTTATATCACGCAATTCTGACTTTATATCTCGCAATTCTGACTTTATATCACGCAATTCTGACTTTATATCACGTAATTCTGACTTTATATCACGCAATTCTGACTTTATATCTCGCAATTCTGACTTTATATCACGTAATTCTGACTTTATATCACGCAATTCTGACTTTATAACTCATAATTCTGACTTTATATCACGCAATTCTGACTTTATATCTCGCAATTCTGACTTTATATCACGCAATTCTGACTTTATATCACGTAATTCTGACTTTATATCACGCAATTCTGACTTTATATCACGTAATTCTGACTTTATATCTCGCAATTCTGACTTTATATCACACAATTCTGACTTTATATCACGTAATTCTGACTTTATATCACGCAATTCTGACTTTATAACTCATAATTCTGACTTTATATCACGCAATTCTGACTTTATATCTCGCAATTCTGACTTTATATCACGCAATTCTGACTTTATATCTCGCAATTCTGACTTTATATCACGCAATTCTGACTTTATATCACGTAATTCTGACTTTATATCACGCAATTCTGACTTTATATCTCGCAATTCTGACTTTATATCACGTAATTCTGACTTTATATCACGCAATTCTGACTTTATAACTCATAATTCTGACTTTATATCACGCAATTCTGACTTTATATCTCGCAATTCTGACTTTATATCACGCAATTCTGACTTTATATCACGTAATTCTGACTTTATATCACGCAATTCTGACTTTATATCACGTAATTCTGACTTTATATCTCGCAATTCTGACTTTATATCACACAATTCTGACTTTATATCACGTAATTCTGACTTTATATCACGCAATTCTGACTTTATAACTCATAATTCTGACTTTATATCACGCAATTCTGACTTTATATCTCGCAATTCTGACTTTATATCACGCAATTCTGACTTTATATCACGTAATTCTGACTTTATATCACGCAATTCTGACTTTATATCTCGCAATTCTGACTTTATATCACGCAATTCTGACTTTATAACTCGCAATTCTGACTTTATATCACGCAATTCTGACTTTATATCTCGCAATTCTGACTTTATATCACGCAATTCTGACTTTATATCACGTAATTCTGACTTTATAACTCATAATTCTGACTTTATAACTCGCAATTCTGACTTTATATCACGCAATTCTGAATTTATATCTCGCAATTCTGACTTTATATCACGCAATTCTGACTTTATAACTCATAATTCTGACTTTATATCACGCAATTCTGACTTTATATCACGCAATTCTGACTTTATATCACACAATTCTGACTTTATAACTCGCAATTCTGACTTTATATCACGCGATTCTGACTTTATATCACACAATTCTGACTTTATATCACACAATTCTGACTTTATATCACGCAATTCTGACTTTATATCACATAATTCTGACTTTATATCACGTAATTCTGACTTTATAACTCATAATTCTGACTTTATATCACGCAATTCTGACTTTATATCACGCAATTCTGACTTTATATCACGTAATTCTGACTTTATAACTCATAATTCTGACTTTATAACTCGCAATTCTGACTTTATATCACGCAATTCTGACTTTATATCTCGCAATTCTGACTTTATATCTCGCAATTCTGACTTTATATCACGCAATTCTGACTTTATATCACGCAATTCTGACTTTATATCACGTAATTCTGACTTTATAACTCATAATTCTGACTTTATATCACGCAATTCTGACTTTATATCACACAATTCTGACTTTATAACTCGCAATTCTGACTTTATATCACGCGATTCTGACTTTATATCACACAATTCTGACTTTATATCACACAATTCTGACTTTATATCACGCAATTCTGACTTTATATCACATAATTCTGACTTTATATCACGTAATTCTGACTTTATAACTCATAATTCTGACTTTATATCACGCAATTCTGACTTTATATCACGCAATTCTGACTTTATATCACACAATTCTGACTTTATAACTCGCAATTCTGACTTTATATCACGCGATTCTGACTTTATATCACACAATTCTGACTTTATATCACACAATTCTGACTTTATATCACGTAATTCTGACTTTATAACTCATAATTCTGACTTTATAACTCGCAATTCTGACTTTATATCTCGCAATTCTGACTTTATATCACGCAATTCTGACTTTATATCACGTAATTCTGACTTTATAACTCATAATTCTGACTTTATATCACGCAATTCAGACTTTATATCACGCAATTCTGACTTTATATCACACAATTCTGACTTTATAACTCGCAATTCTGACTTTATATCACGCGATTCTGACTTTATATCACACAATTCTGACTTTATATCACACAATTCTGACTTTATATCACATAATTCTGACTTTATATCACACAATTCTGACTTTATATCACGTAATTCTGACTTTATAACTCATAATTCTGACTTTATAACTCGCAATTCTGACTTTATATCTCGCAATTCTGACTTTATATCACGCAATTCTGACTTTATAACTCGCAATCCTGACTTTATATCTCACAATTCTGACTTTATATCACGCGATTCTGACTTTATAACTCATAATTCTGACTTTATAACTCGCAATTCTGACTTTAAATATTGCAATTGTGAAAAGTCAGAATTGTGAGACAAAAAGTCGCAATTACTTTTTTTTTTAAGTTAAACTAAATGAAAAAGATAAATGATAAATGATAAAACTAACTGAAATAAATTAAGTTTTTTTATTTAATTTTATTTCAGCTCGTGTATTTTATTTCAAATAATGAAAACATATTTTGTATAATTTTAGTTAACTGTAATAACTCTGGTTTGAGCTTCATCAAAGGTGATCAGTGAATGATGAATTAAAATTCACCACAAAAAACTGTCATATGACTCTGCTTTTCACAGAAAAACAAAACAGCAATACAGTTCATCCAGTAAGATGTAACTGTGATTTTTTCTTGCATTCAGTGGTCTTTTACAACGCATCTAAATGAGGTCACATGACACACTTCTGTTGTTTTTATATGAAGCTAATTATAATTATGACAGACAAACCCAAACCCTACCCTAAACCAAACCCTTATGAATCATTTTTTTTTTTACCTTTGAGGTCATCCACGAAGGAAGGTTTTGTCAGACGAGGCTCCTTCCTGAGAAAATGTTGTCTCCAACATATACATAAACACACACTACAGTCAAAAGAAGGGAAATAAATGTGGTTACAGTAACACACAATGATCAGGAAGTAAACATTAAAATATTAAAATACACCCTGTTTTCAAAAGTAAAACCACAAGACTTAAACATCAGATGTGTTGGTTTGTGTAGTTTATTTCCAATCTATGAACCTGCAAAGAAACTTTTCTTATGTTGAAAACAGTTGTGCTGCTTCATTTTTCAATCTTACTGACCCCACACTTTTAGTGTAGTATCAGTTTTGGTGTCTGTTCAAATCACTAATCCTAAACATCGCTAAATGTTTTGAGGTGTTTGTCATCACGTTTCTCTCAGTTACCTGCTTACAAACTCTTAGTCCTAAATCGTCAGACAAACACGTCTATAAATGACTCAATGACGTCTATAAATGACTCAATATGCAACATTCTCAATATGAAAACAGGAGCCCACAGGAAGTGAAGAGACCCCTGAGCTCACAGGACTTATAAAATGTGTGTGTGTGTGAAACTACTGCAGCAATGAGACGGAGCCCAGAAATCTGAGAGACAGAGAGAGAGAGAGAGTTGTGTTCTCTGGCTGTTGTTGGGGAAAAGCTGAGTTGTGTGAATTCCTATGTGGATTGCCATAAATTACAGTGAGGAAACACACAAACACACATTCACAGACGAACACCACCTATTGTGTAGATCTTGTTCTCTCTCACACACTCAAACCAAGAAAATAACATCAAACTCACAAACTTCTGTCTCCATAGAAACAGACGGCTGCGGTCGCTGAACGGTGAACACAAGAGCGTGGAATGCTTGATCAGAAAATACAACTATACTTGTTTATGTCCTTGATAGCATTTTGTTCCTTCACGATTGAAAAAAAAACTTTATACACACACGATTTATAGTGAAATACTAGATACTTATATTTCTAGAGAGAGAGAGAGTAAACTTATAAACTTTGTGTTATATATATATGTGCATATTAAAGGGGTGGTTGATTATGATTTCACTTTTTTAACTTTAGTTAGTGTGTAATGTTGCTGTTTGAGCATAAACAACATCTGCAAAGTTATGACGCTCAAAGTTCAATGCAAAGTGAGATATTTTCTTTTATAGAAATGGCTTTTTAAGGACTACAACAAACGGCTGGTAGGGACTACAACAAGCTTTTAAATTTACATAAACCCCGCCCCCAAAAACACACAATAAATGGGACGAGGCCATGTTGGGCTGCTTTAGAGAAGAGGAAGAGTTGTTGTAGAAGAGTGTTGTTGACATGCCGTCATTTTACGCCGGACTGCTTCACAAACGAGGGTCAATTCAACGCTGGATTTGCACAAAAGATTAACATGACGGCACATGCTAGTCGATGAGTTGAATCAACTCCACAGCAACTACATAAATTTATCCACTAACCATTCAGAAACGTCCTAAAGTTGTAACTTCTTCCTGAGTCTCTCCATCAGTGTCCGACTCCGGTTTGAACAATGTAAGGCTGAACACCGTTACTGACAATCCTCATTTTGGCTGCGTGAGATTCTCCAGCTTTGTTGTTGTTAATCAACCGAAGCGCGAGCTGTTAAAGCTCCGCCCTCTTCTGGAAAGGGGGCTGGGAGCAGCAGCTCATTTGCATTTAAAGGGACACACACAAAAGTGGCGTGTCTTTGCTCACTCCTAAATTTGACAAGCTATAATAAAAGATCTGTGGGGTATTTTGAGCTGAAACTTCACAGACACATTCTGGAGACACCAGAGACTTATATTACATCTTGTGAATAGGTCCCCTTTAAGAAATGTTCTTCAATGTTCTTGAAATGCACTTGACACATTTATTTGTTCTGATATTCAAACTCTTATGAGTCATTTTAGCTTTATTGTTTTCAATTATCCCACAGAATACAACAAACCAATATCCCTGATGTTCTCAATGCAAATTGGATAATCCAACAACCGGCGCTGCAACCAGAAAACAAACAAATAAATGCTGTGGTTCAATAAACAGTTCAGACAAACAGTAATAAAAGTGTGAGCACTGATGCTAAACAGACGCAGAGATCGAGTCTACATCAGAGCTCAAGTGGAACATATAACATCTGCGCCAAAGCATACTGAAATGCCTCAGTGTCTACATAGGGAGCTGCCTTCTAAGGCAACATACTAACTGAAACAAAGCCTCATAAGAGACTAATCTGAAACACTTTACATGGACATCGACTCTGTTAATGGTCACAAGAAACATGACTAGCACACAGAAGATTCAAGTTAGCATTTTTATGCAACAGCAAATATTAGTTGAAATCACCCATTTAATATAATGGAACCATTTTTATCAGTGATTACCAGTTTTGAATGAATGGTATATTTATGATAGATGTTTAACTCTATCCAATGCTAAAATTCTAGGCAGTTCACTATATTGGAACAAAGTGATAGAATCTGTCTTGCACTTAAAAGACAATTTTAAAAGTCATGTTTATATTTTAATTAGCTTGTGTATGTAGAAAAAGAACACACATACACAACATTTAGTAAAGTTTTTGTCAATCTTGACCTTTTTTAGGTCCAGAAGATAAACACACAGTAAATCAGAAAGTGTGTGTAAGAGTGAGAATTCATCACAAACTACATTTTGCATTGAAAACAATGCATTTCTATGGAAATTCAGAACATTTCATTAATTTTCTTCTTTGTTCAGAGAGAGAGAAAAAAACTTGAATTGGCCTTTCATTTGCATATTTTTTTTTTTCATTTTTTAGCTTCATTATTTCTGTGAATGGTCCTTAAATGAAATTTAGTTGTTAACTAAAATTATTTATTTATGTATTGGTAATTGAAATAAAGCTAAAATGAAATAAGATAAAATATAAATAGATGAAAAACTTAGAAAATTAAAAATGAAATTAATTATAAAATTACTAAAACTAAAGCAAATAGGAAATAATAATGATAATAATAATAAAAATGACAAAATAAAACTAAAATTAAAACTGACAAAATAAAAAAAGGTAACTCGAAATGTTAATAAAAATATAATACTAAAATAACACTTAATTAATAACACTCCTTACATGCGAAGTAATTTCCACAGCACTGAACTGAAAAAGTAATGATTGTTTTCACACAGGTTTCCTAAACACTCCCCTTGTTTACCATTGGTCAGTCATACAGACAGCCCCACCCCAAAATCACACCATTGGTTGAGTATTTGCAGATCAATGTTTTGGCCAGTGTTACACTTCTCAGTAGAATTAACCCTCAAATGACTCATTCACATTTTTACATTTGGCAGACGCTTTTATCCAAAACATTGAAGTTTATATTTTTATCAGTTCCTGCTTTCCCTGGGAATCGAGCCCATGACCTTGGCGTTGCTAGTGTTATGATCTACTGTTTGAGCTACAGAAAGCGTATTGTTTCTGCATATTCATATAAAATAAAAGAAGTATTTTAATATTGAAAGATAAGCACATTCAGCTCTGGTCTGTATCTGTCTTTAGTGCGTGTGTTTGTATTGGTGACAGCAGGCTGGGGTTTGGTTCTCCATCAGTGGGGGTGGAGGACGGCTGTCTCCCCCACCTGTGGAGCTCCTGACTGGGCAGCACTGTCTGCTAATGCCCCATAAATCAGCTCACCACCGCACTGGAGGGAAGTTTGCATTAAGGAACTGCCTTTAATCCAGACGCCTTTTATCTAATTAAAGTGTCTGAAAGAGGAACTACAGGGAGTCCTCAACACCCCCATTACTACACACACACAGCAGAAGCAGAAACACATGTGCCATAAACAAGCACACGTACATAAACATAAAGCATGTCATCTGGCCGTGTACATAACTAGATCACTATACAACCTTATTTATGGGTCTTTGGAAAAACAAACACACACAGCAAACACTAGGACACACAAACACACACACACATAATACAAACACTTACACAATTCCTGATGTCAGTGCATTAAACAGTCCCCTGCATAAACACATGTACATATGAATGACTATGCATGTATGAAACCAGTTATGAACATGTCCAGGTCATATTTCATTTTTTTTTCTTTTGCATTTAGGGATAACAACATTTTTGCATTGTACCAGAAATATATTATATTAGGGATGCACTGATATGAAAACTTTGGCTCATAACCGATAATTCTTTATATTTGAAAGCCGATAACCGATATATATTGGCTGATAAATTTAAATCGAATTTTTTTAATGTAATTTTTGAGAGTCTGGTTACAAAAACAAAAGTTTCTCCATTAAAAGCCATATCCCAAGCATGTTCTCATTATAATATTATGTAGTCTATATGACAGACTTGTGCTGCACATGTTGCACTTAACTGTATTTTCCTTTTTGAAGTGATTTCAATCATAATTCAAGCAGTTCAAAACCATCATGGTGAACAGTGCGCATCTGAAGTGTCTCAGCTGAAGGAAATATCCATTATTTATCATAGGGCTGCACGATTTATCACGATTAAACCGCACACGATTTGGCAAAGGCTGCGATTATTTTATGCGCAGCTTGTCAGAGCTGTACGGCTCTGTGATCAGTAGTAAATGCTTCTCCATCTGAAAGCCAGAGGGCGCTCTCGCGCAGAAACTCCAGATAAGCCCTGCCGCAGAAGTAGATAACACGCGTCATATCGCTGTAGCTGAATAAACAGAAGATTGTGTAAGAAGCCACATCATCTCACAGAGGGATGCTCAACTGTCGTTATGAAGTGAGTTTGGAGTAAAAACATGTTATTAAATGTTGTCTTTTGTTGGACAAGATGTTAATAAATGCTTCTCACGTCTGGAAAGATGTTTGACACATGTTGCTTTTTCAAATGTACATTATAAGCGACTGAAACTCGCAGTGCTTTCAGATGGATTAGCATTTGGAGCCATAGTTCACTGACAAGCCGTGCATAAAAAAATAATCGCAGCCTTTGTGATTTCATAATCGCACCAAGAATCGCGTTTAAGTTCAATGTTATTTTTCGTATCGTGCGATAAATCGTGCAGCCCTAATTTATCAGCTTTAATATATCGGCCAAATTTTCTTATCTGGCCAATAACGATAACATTAAAAATGAACATTTATCGGCCGATACCGATATGGTGGCCGATATATCGTGCATCCCTAAATTATATGTTATATACAGTACAAAAGTACATTCACATTTAAATCAGCATAAAGTACAACAACATATATATTTCATTATTATTTAATTTTTACTTTGGATTCTGGATTAAATTAAATATAACCCAGACATTTTGTTCAGTTTTTCATTATCTTATGCCTAAGTACTCATGATAGATTTATAAAATTCTCAGCATTGAACTTTCACTGTTACCAAACCAGCAAACATTGATTGGTCAATTCCAAACATAAACCGTCCTAATTGGCTGAAAGCTTTAGTAGCAATAGTAATAGTTACACTAGGCATATCAAGCACCACTAATTACAACAACCACTCCAGAAACAACAGACATCTGTTAAAGTGATGTCTTATTTATGTACAAACATCTAATAAACATTTTTGTAATGATGTACTGCAAATTATAAGTACACTGTGGCATCTTGGAAAAATGAAAACACAAAGACAAGCTTCTTTCGGACAGTTTTAGTCTCTTTGAATGTGTTTGGCATGATTGATGTTCTGAACACACCAGGGTTGAATGCATCTCTATACTGCACATCAACACATCACCGCGGTAAAGAACAGGTGGGATTATGGGAACACACACACGCACAATATCAATGTCATACTGTCACACTGATGGATGACAGCAAACATGAACAGAAAGAGTCACACCTACGGACATACAAATGTAATCCAGATTCACACCCAAATGATCCAGAATCTCATGGATATGAATGACACCTCAAATTGAGCAGCTTGAATTATGATTCTCAAACAGACTTTTATTAAAAGAGGGACTCGAATCATATAGAGACTGACTCTTGTCACTTCTGACTGTAAGAAAACATCAAGCAACTGTCCACATCACCTGAGAATCATTGAAATAGCGTCAGCATGTGTCTATATGTAAAATACGCCATATACCGACCTATAAATATCGAGAAATATTCCAATCACAGTGCTGTGCATCTTTTATAGAGCCATGCTTTGAATTGCCACAATTAGTGACCAGTAAAACCACAATGAGATGTAGTTGCCAAGCAACGATGCATCTTGAAATAGAGATGATGTACAAGTGTTATTTTTGACAATAGAGGTGATCAAGTGTAACCCGAGAACTTCTGATGTGTTCACCGCAATACTAAAGGTATGGTGATTTAAAATACTGCCATACTGATATATGGCTTGACACACGGCATATCTATCAAAATGAGCTTGAAAGGTCAATCCAGCCGTATTATATTAAACAATAGTGATTAGACAGAGATTTCACTGTTCTTTAACAAAACTAAACCAGTTCTCCATGTCTAAGGTCAGGTGAGGAGAATAGAAAGCTTTTACGGTCCGTGCAAACAAATGCATTTTTGTAATGACAAGCATTGTAAAACCATGATGAATATTCAGCTTAGGAGTGACGGACGATAAAACAGGTGTAAAAATCCCACAGACGCACACTGAACTATAGGAACCTGAGCCATATGTACAGACCAGAAGATCACAGAGATGTGAGCAGTGTTGGGGAAAGTTACTTTATACATTACAATATTGTGTTACTCACTAAAAAAGTAACTAACTGGATTACTTAGTTACTTTTTATGAAAAGTAGAGTTGCATTACTTTTTCTCATCTGGGCTGGGCCGTTTGTTTGTTTGTTTTTATAATAACAAAAAAAGTTCTGTTTTTGGCAAATGTAAAGCCTTTTCACGCCAAAAGTTGAAGGAAATGCAAATTTACGCCTGTACAGTAGAGGGCGCAGTTCAAACAAACAAGCCTTTCAGTTGTGCTGCCATTCTGGAATACAGAAGAATATATGAATAAAGCCTCATACACACCGGGACGAATATCGCGCGCGCTTATCGCTTTTCGAGACGTTTTTCTTTTTCATACCCAAGCAATTTTCACTGGCGATGCGCCGAGTGAACGTGCAAATTCACTCCCTGACAGTATATGGCATTTGTGCTGAACGGTAGTGCAAATAAGTTACATATTTATGATATAAAATTAAAGAAGATAAAAATACAGATATAAAATGGCATATATGGCATATACATGACATGAGGAGATTGTAGTCAGAAACGGTAGTGCAAATAAACATATTTATGAAATAGACATTCTCAACTATATTTCTTGAATGTAAAGAAAAAAAAAACAATAAAAATACAGAAATAAAATGGCATATAATACACATCTAGTATTGGTGTGGCCAAGAACTGGCAGAGCACCCATAGTTTGTAGGGGTCTTCCTCGTCTACTTACTTCCTCTTCGTCGTCTTGGTATCAATGTGTGCTCGGCAAGACCGCTTTGTGCTTGAGTGCCACCAAGTCGTGTTTTACTGTAACTTCAGCAGCTCCAGGCACGTGAACAAATGCGCCAATCTCATTGGTCGGCCAGTTTTTAACGCGGCGCGTCAAACCAAAAAAACTAACCCGAGGCGTTTTTTAAAAAATGACGCTTTTACGCCTGACGTTTTTCGCGTCGGTGTGCACACTCACATTGGCGCACTTTGTTTAGTCACGAGGCGTTAAACGGCGGTGATAATCGCACGCGATATTCGTCTCGGTGTGTACAGGCCTAAATAAATGAGTAAATTTATGCATACTTTTAGTCTCGAACTAGTCTAGAATAACCATCATGTTTACACAGCGCACACAACACCTCTGCACTTAAGGTCTTTGCACACTGAGTCCAAAATTTTCGTATGCGTTTTTGTCATATTCGTCATCCTAAAAATTCATCCCGCACAGAAACCTTGCACACTGAGTCCTGATGCGTATTAATTAATCCGTTGCGAAAAAATTCGCAAAACAACACAAAATGGAGTCTTCAAGCAGTGAGGATGATTTTGTTGTCCTCTCTGTTCTTAAAAAGAGAAAAAGAAAGAGGAAATATTGGGTCCATCCCATGAAATCAGTACCTTCCATCCTGTTTTCCAAGCTGTTCCGCAATCATCTGCCACAATCTGTCTTTATATTCCGTCTCTTTGTATTCTGTACTTTGTTCATCATACAGTGCTTTGTGCTGTGAGACGATCGAAGTGGATCAACTTGTCAGACGCCATTCTGGATTTTGGCGTTCGCTTGTACAGTGGCTCTGAATTGTCAAAACACCTCTTAAAATGCTTGCTACGAATGCGAAAAACGCAGAAAATTGAACCCGATCCGAATTTTTGACAGATGAAAGTTTCGGAGGCAGTGTGTAAACGTGATTGACACAACGTGAGGTCATATTTATTTTTTAACGTGTGACTTGGTTTGTAAGGACCTTTACTCCCGATTTCAACAGGGAGAGGTGTCAGTCAATAAATGGGAAAACAAAGTAACTTGCGTTACTTATTTAAAAAAGTAACTCAGATATTTTGTTGAAAATTTAAAAGTAATGCGTTATTTTACTAGTTACTTGAAAAATGTAATCTGATTACATAACTTGTGTTACTTAATGTGCAACACTTGACAGTAAGAAAAGAGATAAAATAGCCTAAAAACCACCTAGCGACACCCTGACACTAAATACAGGTGTAAAACGTTATGAGCTTGTCCACTTTCGACCACTTCCAGAGGTAGTTGAAAACGCATTTGACTGGATTGCTTTCATAGTTCATGTGGTCGAACGCGTTCGAACAGTCGCAAAAGACCACCTACTCTCCACCTACTGACCTAACGCGTAAACATTATGGGAAATGCATTAGCCAGACGGGATTTAAACTTTGTCGGCTGAAGACCCAAATTTGGTTTGAAGATGAAAAACGTACCAAGCACAATGTTCTCTCACCATTCCTGATTTCTAACACACAGTCACAGCGTTCACCTCTTAACCATGATCAAATCACTGGCCTCAAATGGTTTATAGGTTTATTATAGAAATGGGGAAAAAGCTAAAAATAGAGCTGAGAAGTCTAGGTTTCAAAGACGAACAGCTTGAAGAAAGTTTTGCTTATTCCAGATGCAAAGCACATTATTTCAAGTTTGTAAGTCTTGACATAACCTCAGACACCTGCTTGGCATTTTACCCAAAAACTGAATGAAGTTCTGAGCTCTTAACTGCATTTTTGGGCGGTTTCTAAGAAAAAAAAACTGCTCTTTGATTACAGCACAAAACATCAAGCAGGAGAAATTCATTGTGTGACTTCAAATTCACAGAAATTATAGCAAAGAAAGTTTCCATTACAAATGATCTGATGATAACATATGCAGTGCTGGGCCAGTGTGTTCATGCAGCACACACACACACACAATGCTGTGAAACATCACTGACCCTTATCTTGACTCTTACAGACAGACATCACACACACGCTAGTGCATGGTGCACAAGCAGACATAGCCTACCGCTGAAATAAGTATGCTTAGAATGAATAAACCATCTCCGGCCTGATCATTTCATTTTCTTTATCTCAGGATAAAGAAACATGCCACACACACACACACATTGTAAAAAAATTATTTGAACTTAAAGTAAAAGTAACCTGGTGCCTTAAAATTTTGAATTCATTGAGAGATTTTAGAAAGGCCTACCCGTTCCCTTTATACCATGGTCTGTCTGAATACTCGATTCTGATTGGCTGAAAGCTGTGCAATAAAACCGTTTAATGCACAGGTAATTTAATCAAAAGCAAAGTCCCTTTCAAGGAAAGTCTGTTGACCCGGTGGCCATATTTGCAACGCATCCGGGCAGCTATTTCGGGCAAGTCCTATCTATTTGAATAGGGGAATCCTGAAATCTCAAAAACTGCTTGGCGAACTTATTTAAATAATAAAAAAAAATCAGCAACAAAATCTGACATGAACTGTCCCATAAATGTTGTTTCTTATGCTCAAATAGCGTTAAAAAGCTTATTTTTCAGGCTAGACGTCTTTCTATATCTTTGTCAAAAGTCAGTTAAATCCAAAGACTATAGATATAGAAAGACAGTTCACTCCTATTAGTTATGAATGGGAGAAACTGCAACCAAAGCCACTAGAAAAGGCAAGCCTTCAACCTTTAGCCAAAAAAGCGTAATGGCTAATGCTAACTGGCAGTACGGGTGGTACGCATTGGTGGTACGCAGAGAGTAGTTTTGAACGGCGACACGATAGGCTGAGAGGTGCCGCACGTGATTAAGTTAGCCGTTACGCTTTCTCCAATGGTAAGAGATACAGACCCTCTCATCCAAAGCCACTGGAAGGCAAGCCTGCAACCTTTAGCCAAAAAAGCGTAACGACTAATGATAACTGGCAGTACGGGTGGTACGCAGGGAGTAGTTTTGAACGGCGACACGATAGGCTGAGAGGTGCCGTGCCGCACGTGATTAAGTTAGCCGTTACGCTTTCTCCAATGGTAAGAGATACAGATCTCCCTATAATAATACGATCTCTGTCTCATCTCCCCATAATATACAATCTCTGCTGCAAGCGTGCAATATGGCGGAATAAGTCCCGCCTCCTAAGTAAAAGAGCCAATCGCTGATTGATAAAGTCATTGCGTCACTGCAGCTGCCGTTAGAAGCTCCGGTTCCCATAGAAACCTGAGACTCGCGCTTAGCTGAGATGCACATTGGCTCGTCTAGCCTGAAAAATAAGCTTTTTTTTTTTTAACGCTATTTGAGCATAAGAAACAACATTTATAGGACAGGTCATGTCAGATTTTGTTGCTGGTTTGAAATATGTTATTTAATTGTGAGTTCGCCAAGCAGTTTTTGAGATTTCAAAATAGATAGGAAACATCGCTGGTTTTGAGGTAATTAACACAGCTTCGTTGAGAGAGATTCAGGTAATTCACATTTCACACATGCCTCTTTCATCTCTCTCCTTCGATAATTGATTAAAATAAATGCTATAATTCATTCATTCATTCAAATAAATGTAATCATACGCACTAGTTTATCTCTGCGTCTTATTTAAAGAGGGCAGAATGCTAGATCTAATGAAAATAACCGCCATTTTTACACTTCCGGTGAAATATTGCGCTGCTAACATTAGTAACGTCTTTAAGTTGTCAATGCTGGCAAATGACCTCGCGCATTAAACGATTTGAATTCAAAAGGTACACCTTTGTATATTATTTAGCCTTATTTATTTTTTAGCCTTATTTATTTGAAAGGATACCACCCCAGTGACAGCTTTTGTACCCTTTTTTCTGAGAGTGTACTGATGTATTAAAATAGCGGGCGGTATCTTGATGAAGATGATGAAGGTGTGTTAGTAGAAGCAGGATGTCGTGATTTCTGAGAACCGCTCAAAAATCTATTTTCACGTTCACAGATCTAAAGCGAGCTGGTGAGAGACAGTGACACAGAGAGAGGGAGACGGGACGAGGTGTGAAGCGAGGGGTGTCTATGTCTACCATCAGGAAGCAGCACATCTCTTACATGTCGTGTCGCGCTCGCTGCCTCCGAGGCGGACGGTTGCCGTACCGACAGGAAACCACAGTGATGTCACTCATGTGTGAGGTTATTCTCTAGCTGCAGCAGACAGATCATGAATGCAAACAAAAACACCTCTATTTATTAATGAATCCTAAACCAGGTTAAATTCACCATATAATGATATTTCAACCTGTCTTAAAGGGTTAGTTCACCCAAAAATGAAAATTCTGTCACCCTCATGTCGTTCCACACCAGTAAGACCTTCATTTATCTTCTGAACACAAATTAAGATATTTTTGATGAAATCCGATGGCTCAGTGAGGCCTCCATTGCCAGCACGATAATTAACACTTTCAGATGCCCAGAAAGCTACTTAAAACATATTTAAAACAGTTCATGTGACTACAATGGTTCAACCTTAATATAATAAAGTGACGAGAATACTTTTTGTGCGCCAAAAAAACTAAATAACGACTTTTTTGAACAATATCTAGTGATGGTTGATTTCAAAACACTGCTTCAAAGCTTTACGAATCTTTTGTTTCGAATCGGTGGTTCAGAGCACATATTAAACTGCCAAAGTCACGTGAAATATTGAAATTTCGACTTATGACGTAACGAAGCCTCGTTTACTGAAATCACGTGACTTTGGTGCTTCGAACCACTGATTCGAAACAAAAGATTCGTAAAGCTTCGAAGCAGTGTTTTGATATCGGCCATCACTAGATATTGTTGAATAAAGTTGTTATTTTGGCACACAAAAAGTGTTCTCGTCTCTTCATAACATTAAGGTTGAACCACTGTAGTCACATGAACTGTTTTAAATATGTTTTTAGTACCTTTCTATGCATCTGAAAGAGTTATACACTACCATATTAATTTTTTTTTTTTTTTTTCTAGAAAATGACAGATCGTTTTGCTAGTTAAGACCCTTATTCCTCGTCTGGGATCGTGTAGAGCCCTTTGAAGCTGCATCGAAACTGTAATTTGGACCTTCAACCCGTTGGTAACTGTTGACGTCCACGAAATGGGGAAAAATCCTGGAATGTTTTCCTCAAAAACCTTAATTTCTTTTTGACTGAATAAAGAAAGACATAAACAACTTGGATGACATGGGGGTGAGGAAATTTGAATTCTGAAGTGAACTAATCCTTTAAGTCACAGTAGCTTATACATTTTGTACATTATTTGTTTTCAACCAATACAACAGTTTGATGTGTTTAATAGTAAGATTTTAAGTTTTCTTTTTAAATTTTTTTTAAATATAAATTAAAACCTTTATTCAGCAGGGATGCATTAAATTGTTCAAATGGGAATTTATAGGCTATTTCAAATAAATGCTGTTCCTTTGAATGTTATATTGAACACAGGAATAAATTACATTTTAAAATATATTCAGATAAAAACAATTACTTTAAATTGTAATAATATTTCACAATATTACTGTTTTTGTATTTTTGATCAAATAAATGCAGCCTATAGGTGAGCAGAAGAGACTCTCAAAAACATAAGTAATCTTGGCAACCTCAAACTTTTGAATGGTAGTGTATAAATATATTGTTCCATTTCTAATATACAGTATCTCACAGAAGTGAGTACACCCCTCACATTTTTGTAAATATTTTATTTTATCTTTTCATGTGACAACACTGAAGAAATGACACTTTGCTACAATGTAAAGTAGTGAGTGTACAGCTTGTATAACAGTGTAAATTTGCTGTCCCCTCAAAATAACTCAACACACAGCCATTAATGTCTAAACCACTGGCCACAAAAGTGAGTACACCCCTAAGTGAAAATGTCCAAATTGGGCCCAAAGTGTCAATATTTTGTGTGGCCACCATTATTTTCCAGCACTGCCTTAACCCTCTTGGGCATGGAGTTCACCAGAGCTTCACAGGTTTCCACTGGAGTCCTCTTCCACTCCTCCATGACGACATCACGGAGCTGGTGGATGTTAGAGACCTTGCGCTCCTCCACCTTCCGTTTGAGGATGCCCCACAGATGCTCAATAGGGTTTATGTACCCTCAGCTTCTTTAGCAAGGCAGTGGTCGTCTTGGAGGTGTGTTTGGGGTCGTTATCATGTTGGAATACTGCCCTGCGGCCCAGTCTCCGAAGGGAGGGGATCATGCTTTGCTTCAGTATGTCACAGTACATGTTGGCATTCATGGTTCCCTCAATGAACTGTAGCTCCCCAGTGCCGGCAGCACTCATGCAGCCCCAGACCATGACACTCCCACCACCATGCTTGACTGTAGGCAAGACACACTTGTCTTTGTACTCCTCACCTGGTTGCCGCCACACACGCTTGACACCATCTGAACCAAATAAGTTTATCTTGGTCTCATCAGACCACAGGACATGGTTCCAGTAATCCATGTCCTTAGTCTGCTTGTCTTCAGCAAGCTGTTTGCGGGCTTTCTTGTGCATCATCTTTAGAAGAGGCTTCCTTCTGGGACGACAGCCATGCAGACCAATTTGATGCAGTGTGCGGCGTATGGTCTGAGCGCTGACAGGCTGACCCCCCACCCCTTCAACCTCTGCAGCAATGCTGGCAGCACTCATACGTCTATTTCCCAAACACAACCTCTGGATATGACGCTGAGCACGTGCACTCAACTTCTTTGGTCGACCATGGCGAGGCCTGTTCTGAGTGGAACCTGTCCTGTTAAACCGCTGTATGGTCTTGGCCACCGTGCTGCAGCTCAGTTTCAGGGTCTTGGCAATCTTCTTATAGCCTACGCCATCTTTATGTAGAGCAACAATTCTTTTTTCAGATCCTCAGAGAGTTCTTTGCCATGAGGTGCCATGTTGAACTTCCAGTGACCAGTATGAGAGAGTGAGAGCGATAACACCAAATTTAACACACCTGCTCCCCATTCACACCTGAGACCTTGTAACACTAACGAGTCACATGACACCGGGGAGAGAAAATGGCTAATTGGGCCCAATTTTGGACATTTTTACTTAGGGGTGTACTCACTTTTGTGGCCAGCGGTTTAGACATTAATGGCTGTGTGTTGAGTTATTTTGAGGGGACAGCAAATTTGCACTGTTATACAAGCTGTACACTCACTACTTTACATTGTAGCAAAGTGTCATTTCTTCAATGTTGTCACATGAAAAGATATAATAAAATATTTACAAAAATGTGAGGGGTGTACTCACTTCTGTGAGATACTGTATATATATATATATAATCATTAATGGCAAAAAATTAATTTGTAATCCATATTAATCTATATTAATATTAAATCTATTCAAAAGTTGTATTTTTTGCAACAAACAATGTTTAATGCATTTTAATGCAATTTTAAAAAATACATACTATACATCAAATTTAAGTAAAATTGTAGGATATGCATTTTACATCCTGAAGTTAGGTCTTGATACTTTTTACTGTACACACACACACACACACACACACACATTGGGTTTCCATGTTTTATTGGGAAATTCCATAGACATGATGATTGTTATACTGTACAAACTGTATTCTCTCCCCTAACCCTAAACATCATAGAAAACTTTCTGCATTTTTACATGTTGTCCCCACAAAGTCAAGGATTTTGGATATTGCCATCTTTGTGAGGACATTTTGTCCCCATAACGTAGGGTTTACCTGAACCACACAAACACACACACACACACACACACACACACACACTTCATAATCTCCAGATGTATTAAAAACATACATCACTGAAACGTAGTGATATGATCATCTGGTCCTCAGCGCGCCTGACAATAACTGAAATGCAATATTATACGGCAGAACTGCAGCATTCATCATGAATATTGCATGCAGCTCTGTAGGTTTTTGTGGGCTGTTTGATTGCAGCTGACTGATTAAAACAATAAAAACAGCAGCTTCAGAGGTGTCAGAGATACGAGAGACATCTCAGATGCACCACAACAGTCTCAGACGCATGTATGTGTGCATATAGAACGCGTAAAACGTGCATAAGTGTGTGCTGAAAGTGGCTAGTGCTGGTGTGTTGAATGTGAAGTGGCCCCTGCTATACGTCTGTTTGGACTCTTGATCACATTACCGTGTTCTGTTGCTCGTGATGAATATTAATCTGCAGAGATAAGCTGCAGTTATCTGATGCAGTGTGTGATGGGCGACCATCTGCGGCTCGCTTGGGACTGTTGGGGGCTGGTAATGAATCTATGTGTCGTGGGGGTTTCCTATTGTGCAACAATAAAGGTCTGTCACTCGAGCTAAAGGAAAGATTGATGTGTGTGAGTGAGTGTGTGTGTCTGCTGACGTCTGAGGATCAGCTGTCTAAGGAATGAAGAGAATGAAGAGAAAAGGCTTGTTTACAGCAAATTTGATGCAACTAAATGACAAAAATATAAAATATTAATTTCATGTCAAACTTTATTTTTGTGTTCTTTTGTTTTATAAATGAATTGTTCATAAATAAATAAATAAATAAACAATTTCACACTAAAATTTTCACACTGTTTTCTGGGGGGGAAATGTGGATACCTTATGAATTGCTCAGCATTCAAACAATTAAAAAAAATACTCTTTTAAAAAGTAGACTTAAAAAATGAATGACAAAAGTTTTCTAAAAAAAACCTAAATGATAAAATAAAAAAATAATTTGGCTAAACAACAAAAAATTAATAAATATTGGCAAAATCATTGTCACACTAAAAATGTTCTCACTGTTCTCTGACAAAATGTAGATACCATATGAATTGTTATATAAAAAAATAGTTTTAAAAAACAATGAATAAATGACACAAAAAATCTTAAATATTAATTTAATATCAAACTTTTGTCATTTTCTGAAAAACCTAAATGAATGGAGGAATCAATCAATCATAAATAAATAACATGTACTCCTTAAAAACAATTTAGCTAAATAACAAAAATAAATAAATATTTTCACAATAAAAATGTTCCCTCTGTTCTCTGAAAAAATGTGGATAACTTATGAATTGTTCAGCATTCAAACAATTTTTTTTTTTTTTGAAAAATACTCTTTTAAAAAGTAGGTTTAAAAAACACCAAAAACCCATGACGACTAAATGACAAAAATCTAAAATATTTGCAAAAATTGCTCTTAAAATACCTAAATCAAATGTTCAGCATTCAAAGAATTAAAAAATAATTATTTACAAAAATAATAAAATAAAATAACCCACTGCAGTATGTTATTTCTCAGTGTGATATTAGAGATGCCTTGTTGTCATGCATGATTTTCATGCCAAAAAAAATGACTGTAAACTCTAACGCTCAAAATAAGTAATTGGTTTGAGTTGGACAAACTTAAACAAATTAGTTCAGTCAAATCAACTTTTATGTGTATTTAGCACTTTCTTTTACTTTCAAGTTCACAGAACTGATATATTTTAAGTAAACTGAACTGTTTTATTGTTTTGAGTTTTATGAACTTATTTCTTTTAATTTAGATGAACTTAAGTTTAACTTAAACTGGGTTGAGATTTCTATTTCCCAGCATGCTGTGCCCATGGCACTCGAAAGGGAGAGTAAATGCTAAAATTAAGTGTTATATAAAGTTTTTTTTTGTGCAAGATTAATGTTAAGTGGGAGATTTAGTAGTGATTAATGTTTTGTTGTGCTAATTTAGAAGAGTTTCTGTTAATATGGGTTTTTGGAGAGTTTTTGGTTTGAGAGCAGGTATGTTAAAAGCTTTATATTGCTGTACTCATTCAGCAAGTGCTATACCATACTATTGCTAACATGCTAGCAAATTAGCAAGTTAGTATTTTCTGAGTTAACTTGTTACAGCTAGCTAAGTTTACACTAATAAAAATGTTTACATTGAGGTTACTTGATAATTTTAAGTTAAATGTACGAATTAGTATACTCAAACATTTCAAGTACAAAATAAAATGCCAGTTCTACTTACTTAAAAGGTTAGTTCACCCAAAAATGAAATTCTGTCATTAATTACTCACCCTCATGTCGTTCCACACCTTTAAGACCTTTGTTCATCTTCAGAACACAAATTAAGATATTTTTGATGAAATCTGAGAGGTATAAGACTCGTCCATAGACAGCAATATAACCACCAATTTTAAGGTCCAGAAAGGTACTAAAGACATTGTTAAAACAGTCATGTGACTGCAGTGGTTCAACCTTAATGTTATGAAGCGACGAGAATACTTTTTGTGCGCAAAAACACAACAAAAATAACGACTTTATTCAACAATATCTTCTCTTCCCTGTCATTATCCTTACGCAGGTGACGCAGTAAGCACAGTGAAGGCTTCAGTGTTTACGCCCGAATGCCGGCTCAGTATTGGCCAAAGCTGATCACGTGACCAGCACGATGCATGCGTGTGATGCTGACGCAGGAGCCGGCCAATAATGAGTCGCTGTTCTGACGTAGAACCTGGAAGCGCTGGACATAAACAATGTATGAGAATGACACAGAAGAGAAGATATAGTAGAATAAAGTCATTATTTTTGATTTGTTTTTGCACACAAAATGTATTCTCGTCACTTCATAACATTAAGGTTGAACCACTGCAGTCACGTCGACTGTTTTAACAATGTCTTTAGTACCTTTCTGGACCTTGAAAGTGTTGATTATATTGCTGTCTATGGACGAGAATATACCTCTCGGATTTCATCAAAACAAAAAGAAACAAAGGATTCGTAAAGCTTCATGAAGCAGTGTTTTGAAATCGCCCATCACTAGATATTGTTGAAAAGTTGTTATTTAGTTTTTTTGGCGCACAAAAAGTATTCTCATCACTTTATAATATTAAGGTTGAACCACTGTACTCACATAAAGTGTTTTAAATATGTTTTAAGTACCTTTCTAGGCATCTGAAAGTGTTAATTATCTTACTGGCAATAAAGGCCTCAATGAGCCATTGGATTTTATCAAAAATATCTTAATTTGTCTTCTGAAGATGAATGAAGGCCTTATGGGTGTGGAACGACATGAGGGTGAGTAATTAATGACATAATTTTCTTTTTTGGGTGAACTAACCCTTTAAACTTTGAATTTCTTAATTTAAAATTTGGAGGCAACTGATTGTCTCAATTTTTTTTTTGAGTTTTGCCAACTTATTCGGTTATACAGTGTGTGAATATGCCAGAGAGACATGAAGGCATGAGAGAGAAGAATACTTTAAAAAAAAAGAGACAAGAAACAAATGATCCTGACACTGCAGTCAGTTCAAAGCTAAAAATATATCACTAATGCACTAATCATTATGAATAATCATGAAAAACAATTCACTTTTGCTGCAATTCCAAATTGTCAATGACAAAATCAGCCCAAATTTTCAGATGATTTGCCCTTGACAGCAGAGAATCTGCTCTGATAGGCTCTGAGTTACTGTGCTCTACTCAGAAGAGCATGTGTTTAAACCTGACTGGATCTCCTGAAAGTCACGTCTGCACCTCTGAACAATAACGCAGAGGGTGTGTGTGTGTGTGTGCGCCAAACATACTGAAGCCTGTAGTTTCTCCCACATGTCTTTGATCGTTTGTTGCTACCATGCAGCGTTAATACAGGCTTGACATTTTCCCCAGGTCAATTAGAGATAATTAGTCTGAGAACCCATGAACACACACACACACACACAGCGTCTGAGCTGATGTCGTTAGTTTTTGTGCGTGTTTGACGAGGACAGGGAAGATTAGCTGGAGACAAACAACATTTAACATCTGATTGGTCGATTCTAGGGAGGTTCGAGTGGCTGTAACATTAAGATGTAAGATAGTCACAATGTCAGCTAATTTTGCATCATGCAAAATGAATGTGATACAAAAATTGTCAGACAGACTGTCTGAGCCCTCATTAACTAATTATTAGGAATTATTACGGTTTCCCTCTATCTTTTATAATTAAACACGCACTTCTCATTATGTTGGCTTGAGAAAGCCAACATACTGAAATGCTATTTAAACTATTATTAAATGATGATTAAAACAAAATAGACTTATATTGACAATGTTCAAATGAGCCAAGACTATCTATCTGTCTATCTATCTATCTATCTATGCTAACATGTTAGCAATGTGCTAATTTATGCTAGAAAACATGCTAACAATGTGCTAAATCATGTTAGCAACATGCTAAAACACTAATGCTGCCTTCACATGCTATCAAAAGTTTCCTAGTAAAAATTGGACATAAATGCCCTCTCAAGTCGTATTTACCACTGGGAAGCTCGGGGATAATTTTGATATCCAAGTTTCCGAGGTGGGTGGGCCATAAACTTTAAACATGGCGGAGAGGAGAACGATTGCTGTGACTGCTATTCTTTATTAGTTTTTTCTCGCCTTGTCTTGTCATTAAAGTAGTGCATATTTACATATGAATAATCATTTGAAGTGTATTTTTTTTTTATACACAGCGAAAATAGCCTGTATTTGACCACAAATTCCAGAATTGTCAGCAAGCTGACTATCTAGCCAGCGCGATTAATGTTTAAATCAGGGTTGCCAACTTTTGAGTTGGCTAACTGCATCACAATAAGTGTATTGTGATTGTAACTAAACAGAATTTCATTAAGTTTAGTGATAACAAGTTACAATGTGTATATGGTGCAATAACTGGTAGCCTATTGATATTATTGGTGCTTGACACAAATTTCACTATTTCAATTCATAAGCTTGCGATACGATTCTGATTTTGATTCAGTATCGATTCATTTGTATAACAGGTACAGTAGCTACATGTTCAGTTTTCTCAAGGAAAAAAATCTCTCAAATAATGCTGTAAACATACAGGGAGCCCTGTCAGCTGGTATAATTATTAAAGGTTAAAATTAATAACTCAAATTAATAATAGTTATCTCATATAACATCTAATATAACATCTTCAGTACGTATCAAATAAGTTTTTTTGTATTTTATTTTATTTCAGCTAATGTTTATAACATTTTTTTTATGGGTTTAGTAATGATAATTACTCTATTTCACAGAGTAAAGAAAGTTATACAGGTTTGTAATTACATGAGGATGAGTAAATGATGACAAAACAATTTTTGGGTGAGCTATTGCTTTAAATGTGCACAAACTGTCAGTAAAGCTTCTAGGTTATTCTATACATATCTTATATAATCCATCTGCAGTCGTACACTAAAACCGTTTAATATCGGGTGTGAACGTCACAGCAGGAAACATCACACGCAGATCATTATATCTGTTTAATTAGCTTTAATTATAACTTTAAAACAGCATTACAGGCATTTACATGATGCGTTACACACGATTACAGTCATGTAAGCATCCAGGACAATGACTCTGAATAGGTGAATGAATGTGGGTGTGTGTCAGATGGTGCATCTGTACGTGTGTGTGCCTGTACTGTCCTCAAACGGAGGGCATTTCCCACAGACAGGCCAAAGAGGTTGACTGAAAGGTTAGAATCTCCTGCGGTCAAAGCTGTCAAACATACAGAAACATGACAGGACGAGACGAGACTCAAGTGAACGCAAAGAGACAAGATCTTGACGTTACACTCTAAAAAAAAGTTGGTTCTTTAAATGTTCTTTACACAGTAACAGTTCTATTTAGAACCATACCGTCGTGAAGAATCAGTTTATGCTCAAATGGTTCTTTGTGTTGGAGTTTAGGGTTCTTTATTCCCACCTTTTTGTTTTTTAAAGTTTCTGGAGCTCAAACATCAAACTGCATAGACTGTTAAAATGTTATAGACATTCTTAAAATGTCTATAAACTTCACCTTTCAGATTGTCACTGGTTTCCTATCAACTATGTTTTTTTTTTTTTTTGGTAACACTTTAGTTTAGAGTCCAATTCTCACTAACTAGTTGCTTATTAGCATGCATATTACCAAGACATTGGCTGTATATTAGTACTTATAAAGCCAACATGCTGCATATATCCTTATTCTGCATGACCAATTTCTACATCCCTTAATCCTATATAATCTCTAATAATAATTGAGGCAAAAGTCGTAGTTAATAGTTAGTTAATATTGAGAATTGGACCCTAAACTAAAGTGTGACCCTAACAAAACCAACAAGGTATTTTTTAGGGGTAAAAAGACCATGTAGGGGTAAAAATATTAATTAATAAATTATATATATATATATGTGGGTCATTGACGAATAAGGTTTTTAAAAGAACATAATGGAGATATAATTAATTTTGAAGTTTTATTACATGTTAAGAAAGAGATTATGTGGTTTTTATAATCAATTAACACTGCTTTTGTCATTTTTTACAAGATGGACAAAATTTGTCACCAAAAAAGTCATTCGGTTTAACCAAAATTTCGGTTTTACCAAATGACACTTTTGGTTATACCAAATGATGATATTTTTAAACAATGCTAACAGACTGATATTTAGCTAGCTAGCTAGTTAGCTTGCTAGCTATCTAGCAAAAGGACAATCAAAAATTTTATATTTAGTACAAGTTTTTAAAATATTACAACATTTTCCATGTTTTATAGCGGTTGTACCGAATGACCTGATGTTTCGGGACATGCATATGAGCAAGTGAAAACATGAATTTTTTAAATAGTTAAGAGAGAGTTAGTTACTTTGGTTCACGACCATGTGGTCCTCTGCAGGTGTCCGAATGATGTCACATCCTGTCACATGATATTGACCGCATGACTTGATCCAAAATGGTCCCTTTATATTGGTTACTCCGAAAGACATCAATGAAATTTATTTTTCCGGACATTCTTTCTCATAACAAAGCAACAACTTCTACACATAATTTTAATACAATTTTGCACTGTTGATATATGATATTATAAAATCATGCCATAATAAAAAAAAATACATTTATTACATTTTAAGATATTTTAATCACAAATGAAATGGCTGTATTGGCCTTTGGACGGTTAAACTGAATGACCTTTTGACACTTCAAAATCTTTAAAATACCTTTATATGTAGCAGAATATATTTAAAACCTTTTGGATTCAATAAAAGAGATCTAGTTGTACTACCTCACATACTTTGGATGTCATATCTTTGTTTTTTATTATTATTTAGGCCTTTGGACAAAAAAAATGGCCTGTCACGTCATTGACCCATATAAAACTTATGTTAATGAAAATAAAATTTTAATTTTATTAAAAATACAGTATGTTCTATACAGCACTTCTATAAAGCATTGTTCTTTATGGAACCCTATATATGGAAGATTCCAAAAAGGGGTTTTCACAGAAGAACAATTTCTGTGCCATTGAAGAACCTTTCAGTGAACAGTTCTCACTGCATTTTTTTTAGTGTGAAGAGCATTTTTTTAAGCTAAAGAACCCTTTCCATTACAAAGAACCTTTTGTGGAATAGAAAAATGTTGATGGTTCCATTAAGAATGCCAATAAAGACCGTTTGTATCATTACAAGCTGAAGTTTTGAACCATTTTTCCTAAGAGTGTAGTGTACTAGTCAACATTTTGACATTCATTATGATTCATCACAGGGATCTGTTGATTATATTGGTGTCATGTTGTTTTATGTTAATGCTTGCAGTGTAGACAATATCACTGATTAGAATGGGACTGTTTTAGTGTTGTTGTGTCACATAGCTTGTTGCAGACGTAGTATGCACACGCACTGAATGGGTTTGTGTGTGTTCAACTGAAGGTTCGCTCCGTTGCTAAACTGCTGGCAATAATTTGACATGCCAGACGCCATTTAGCAGAAAGAAACACAAGACAAATGCGGAGTGTGGTAAAGGGGAATGTATGGAGAGCAGGATGAAGAGAGAGAAAGAGATCAGGAAAGGAATGAAGAATGAAAAGAAAGGCCAGAGAGATGAAAAGAGCAGAGGAATGAGTGAGGCGGATCAGAGGAATAATGAAGCTCTAATCAAAGCCCTGCTCTCTCTCTCTCTCTCTCTGGTCTAGAGTAATTGTTTATGTACTGTAATTTCTCAGTGATTTTCTTTACTCTTGATGGAGCCACTCATTTACGCAGTGATTTTAATATTCCAGGTGTTTGTTCATTGTTTTCTAATATTATAATATAAATATAATGTTAATTAATGTAGCTGCGAACAGCAATTGACAGGGTTTATGCGCATTAAGGTCTTTAAGCGCATGCATAAAAAGGTATTATGTTTTATTGAGCAAGCCTGTAACCATGTGGATCAGAGATGGAAGTTAAAGCTTTTAACTGTTATAGTGTCACCTATGGCCTGATCTCCATAAAAGTTTGTTTGCTTCTTTAGAATCATATGTCGCATATGCTCACCTAATGTCGTGAAGTTCTGAGAATGATATGCCTTTGGATTTTCTAAATGAACAAAGTTCAACATTTTTTTTGATAATTATTGACCTAGAGAGTCCAGAGAATTGTGCTGCAGTGGTTTTATCGAGGTTGAGTGAAAAACTAGCTCGTGAAAGTAGGTTTTTCAAATAATCTCCAATATTTAACAACCAGCAGTGGTCCCAGAGTTGTTCAGAATGAGGAGTTCTGTCACATGGTATGAATATTGTATGATTGTGTGAAAAATCGTGTAAAAAGCAATAATTTACGCACCTGAAAACATGGCGTGGCCGATTTCTTTCAAATTTCTCACAGGCCTCTAGGGCCATGAGTCAAACAGGCCCAGCGAGTTTCGTTCTGATTGGCCTCCATTAACCTTGTCTGACAGCTGCTCAAACTTCACTGGCCGATGGCAGCCATGTTTTTTGAGATACATGAAGGTCCTCATAGACCATCAAGCCACCTTGGACAAAAACACTGCATGCCATCAGACTAGCGGTTGCATAGCTATAGCCATTTTTGGGTCTTTTTCATTTAATAGCACCACCTAGTGGCCAATCGCCACGTGCTTTTTCATGTGACCACAGACTGAGCTCATGCATAGGTGTACTGAGTTTGATGATCTCATTCTGTTCAAGAGTTATAGCTGTTTTAGTAAAAGTGGCCACGCCCACTTCAAATGTTTCGGCATCCCGTCATGGACGTGAATCGAAATTTAGATTTTTTTCGATAATTATTGACAATCTGACTCCAGAGTATCTTGCTGCTCTGGTTTGGTTCCGATCGGGTGAGAAACCTAAGGCTAGTTCGCAAAAAGTAAGTTTTTCAAAATATCCAAAATTCCGTACTTTTGATAGCTGTAGCGCCACCATCAGGCCATTTGCGACGAACCTTGTAGATGGGATGGGCACTACCATCCTTCAAAGCTTGTAAGTAACTTTTGGTTGCGGTAAGATTATTCACCATCCACCAGGAAATGACATTGTTTTGGAGGAAAAATGGCAGCACAAACATCATATTGGTTAACTGAGCAAACATCTTACGTTCAGATGTTTTGCGTGAAAAGTATGTTAGTGCTATATTACATTACAATAAATGAAATTTGATTTAATACAGTTATTTTCATATATTTATAAGTGTGATTGAAGTTTTCGGGGTTCTGCAGCTCACTGGCGCTCCTGGTTTGATGTATATTACGCTGCCATGGTGACGGCTAACATAACATTAGCTACTGATGCTTCACAGTTAGAAACACTTCACGGCGGCGGTGTGAGTGTGTGTGAGAGAGAAGTTGGAACAGAAGGAAATGAGGAATGAGACCACAGACCCCCTCAAACCAGGCAGTGGGGTGGTCTGTCTGGAATCCCTCTCTCTCTCACACACACAATCTCTGACCGCACAAACTTTGGTAATTAAGTGTGTTGCTAATGAAATCTTAAATCAGAGTGGAAACTCACACATACATTTACCTTTAATGTCTTTGCTGTAAAGTTGAAGTGTGTAATCTTTGCATCACTTACGTCACTATACAAGTTTAAGGATCACTCCTCCCTTCTGTCATTGGTCAGTCAAACAGATAGCCCCACCCCAAAACTCACACCATTGGTTGAGTCAGTTTTACTGTGATGAGCTGGTTGGATCCTGAAACAAACAGATCAATGAGTGTTACGCTTTTTGGTTTATTTATAGTGGTCCCTGCATATTAAGCTGGAAATAATTTGAACATCTAAATAATTCCAAACTTAACCATTCATCTATATGAGATCCCAGGTAACAAGGAACGTTCTCAGAACTTTAGCTAACATTGTGGCAAGGTTCTCTCAAAGTTATGAACAAACATTCTTCCAGTAATGTTAATAATACGTTCGTTCAGAGGGTTCTGGTCTCTGTTCTCACAACGTTAGCAGAAAACAAATCAAATCACTTTATTGTCACAATGTTATTTATACATTGTTCATGGAACGTTTTACTTCTGAAATGTTTTAGTTGGGCGGTCATAACATTTTTTAAATGTTACTACTTGATTCAGAATGTTCAGAGAACATTCAAAAGTAACGTTCCCATAAATGTTGCAAAATGATCAAATGGAATGTTCCATTAACATTCACATAACTAAATAATAAAAAACATTTAAAAAACTGGACGTTTTGAATGTTCAGAGAACATTCAGAAAAAAACGTGTTGATAACTTAATGAGAATGTTAGAAAAACATTTTTTTGTTAACTGGGATGCTAATAGAGGGTATGCATAGACGTCACTTTTCCACCGGAACACGCTCCCTCAGCTGGACTGAGTGGCAAAAGAGCTGCTGCATGACTGGATTTAATGGAGGAAACGGCGAAAACGCGAATAAAACAAACGATTACCCTAAAGGTTGGGCTCGAAAGTGTTCCTTATGACCTGTCAAAGAAACCTAATCCATGGATATTGACATGCAGCCAGGAATCGTATTTCCTGACATTTATATGTGCCTGATTTCGACGCCGGGGAAATACATAAAGCAAATCTGCCTGTGAACGCTTTATATAAATACAATATAGGTAGGTCTAAATCGGAGTGATCACTTATATCAATGTTATATATTTCGTCATATCGTCCAGCTCTAAAACTTGTATAGTTTTTGTCAGTGTTTATTTAAAAACACCCAATTATGCAGAATATAAGATGATATTTAATTGATGCGTTGTCAATACAATATATAACAATACAATATATAGGGTATGATTTTACCCCAAAATCCAACATTTTGACACAAAATGATAACTGCAAAACATGTTTCTTTGCCTGGAGTCTAGCTGTTTCTGTGAATTGCAGCGACCTATTTGCTTCTTTTTTCTGTAGCTTTCAGCAGTCTGTAAAAATATAACTCAGATTTTGTGTTAAATCTATTTGTACAGTCAATCGCAAAGCTCTTTCCCGTTTTAGATGTTTTGTGTGTTTTTCGTGGCATTCACGCTGAAAACCAATGCTGCCACTCAGTCTTTTGCCACTCAGTGGGCGTAATCGCAGTCATAACGGCCGACGGTGACGTCACGTGCATACCATCTATACATGTTCACACTCATTCTTAAAAATAAACATTCTATTTAGAACCAAAAAGCTCTTTAAGGTCTGATGTCATAGAAGAATCTTTTAAGTTCCACAAAGAACATTTCATCCTCTAGTTCTTTAGAAAACCATCTATGTAGTGGTTAAATGGGTCATATATCTCACATATTTTATAATATATATTTTTTTCTTTGAGGTTGTTTTTCAGGACCACTTTGATCTTTAGAAATACTTTTTTTTTTTTTGCTGCTGTGCCTTTAAGAGCTCTATCTAAACTGCTTTACAGCAAGACCTTTTGACCCTATTTGCTACTGAAATTATATTTTTAGTTCAGTATTACATGGTTATTTCAGGTTATTTCAATGCAAACTTGAGTTTACGTGTGCTTCAGAGCTCTCAGACATCAGTTCTCACTAATACTGCTACACTGTGTGTTCAAGATTTCACACTTTCTTATTTAGTTTGGCCTTCACAAGCCGTTCAGCAGGCGAGAGGCAGATTTTCAATCCGGTGAACTGCACAGCGGTTCATGTATACACTGCGCAAGGTGAGAAAATAAAACAAAATCCTTTCGTTATTTGATGTAAGGTGTGATTTTATACGACCTGACTTATGCAAACACTTCAAAATGATTTTAATTAACAATATAACAGACTAGAAACGACATTTCACATATATGTCACTCTAAAGAGATGAAAATGAAAATTTACTCACCATTTACTCACCCTCATTTCACTCCAAACTCATTTTCTTTGTTCTGTGGAACAAAAAAGATGTTTAACAAAATGTTCATGCTGCACTTTTCAAAACAATGACAGTCAATGAGGACAGATTTGGTGTCAAGCAACAATTAGGCTGAAATCAGAATAAAGTGATCATAAAAGTCTATCAGTGCACATCGTATATTAAAATGTTGCCTGGAACTATATTAGTATAAGAATTGTTTAAAAAAATATGGCATTGTAGTTTTTGATAAACGCTGCCACAAATTTAAAACGGGGTTTAAAAGACAATTATTTTCTTTTATTGTCTTTTAAATACAATATTAAGTAATATTTATTTTTATATAATATTAATAATAATATAAATTATAATATGTATAACAAAATAATAATATAATGTTAAAAATATTAATATAATATTTAAAATTTGACATATAATATTAGCAATATAATTGTTTTGACTACACTGACACCTTTAGTTGAACTGAATTGAGCTGAATAATGACACTATTGACACTATTAATTACCATACTAAGCGCTGCTTTATAGCTGAGTTGAATTCGTTTCATAATTGATTTACATTGCAACATTGACAAAGTTATTGAACTGAATCGAATCAATAGTGGCTATCGAGCTGAAAAACAACATTGTTTTCAGTAGAGCTGGTTATAACTGAAATTGCTAAATTCTGCAACATTAACACTGTTCTTTTCATTTTTATTACTGTAAAAATGCTTCTAAACAATCTGTGTTTGATAAAGCGCTATATAAAAAAAAATGATTTGACAAATTAAGTCATTTTGGGCCACAATAATCAGAATACATTGTGCAAGATTCTACTGGCACAGGCTACTGAAAGCATTTAACCAATGCAAGGAATTTTAGGATCTCTCTCTCTATCTCTCTTTTACACACACACACACACACACACACACACACTCACTGTAGGGGACTGAAAAGATTGTTCTGCCAAAGATGAGAGTGGAAGACTTTGCCCATGCCAGCAATGTCAGCCAGAATATCAGTGAGAGAGAGAGAGAGAGAGCATGATGGAAAGACTGTATAAACGAGAACAAGGATGTGCATGTCAAAAGAGGAGAGCAAGAGATTAGGTGGGTGGGTGTGTGTGTCAGCGCGCCGTGATGAATGCGTCTTTGTCTGGCTCACGTGGCGGGGCAGATTCACTCGACCCGGGTGACCCCTGACCCACAGCGACGGGGAAGAGAACACTTGACCGCAGGATACAATGCAGATGAGCTGCGTTAAGCAGATGGAGAGAGAGAGAGAGAGATGAATTATCATATCAATTACACCCAACTTCATATCACTGACGCCTTGCTGTCAATCAAACACAGTCTAATGAGTGTCTGAACTGAGCCAAAACACATCAGTTAATTAACACAGTAATCATAATAATCGAATCAATAGCATGATCACAAGCACTGTATACTGTACTCAGGCTGGCAGTGATCCATTTCATCATAATGACCTTCTCTCTTGGAAACATCATTTAAAAAATGGTGAAAAGTTGACCGGAAAAATCAACCCATTTTTCCATGCTAATCCTTATTATTGACACCAAACTCACTTTTGCTAAAACACTAATGTTTAATAAATGATTATATTTCTGTCATGACAACTCTCTGAGTGTTTGGCATGGTAATGGATATGACAATGTTGATATGTTTGGTCTTGGCAGAACAGATATGCTACGCTGCTGTTGGTTATTGCTGCTTCTGGTGCTGTTATTGCTGCTGCTGTTGGTTATTGTTGCTGTTATTGCTGCTGCTGCTATTATTGCTGCTGGTGCTGCTGTTGGTTATTGCTGCTGCTGGTGCTGTTGGTTATTGCTGCTGCTGGTGCTGTTATTGCTGCTGCTGGTGCTGTTATTGCTGCTGCTGGTGGTGGTGCTGTTATTGCTGCTGCTGCTGCTGCTGTTATTGCTGCTGCTGCTGCTGCTGTTATTTCTGCTGCTGCTGCTGGTTATTGCTGCTGCTGCTGTTAATGCTGATGCTGTTATTGCTGCTGCTGCTGCTGCTGTTATTGCTGCTGCTGTTATTGCTGCTGCTGCTGCTGCTGTTATTGCTGCTGTTTCTGGTATTGCTGCTGCTGCTGCTGCTGTTGGTTATTGCTGCTGCTGGTGCTGTTATTGCTGCTGCTGCTGTTATTGCTGCTGCTGCTGCTGCTGTTATTGCTGCTGCTGGTGCTGTTATTGCTGCTGGTGCTGTTATTGCTGCTGCTGCTGCTGCTGTTATTGCTGCTGCTGCTGCTGCTGTTATTGCTGCTGCTGTTATTGCTGCTGCTGCTGCTGCTGCTGTTATTGCTGCTGCTGCTGCTGTTATTGCTGCTGCTGCTGGTGCTGTTATTGCTGCTGCTGCTGGTGCTGTTATTGCTGCTGCTGCTGCTGTTATTGCTGCTGCTGTTATTGCTGCTGCTGCTGCTGCTGTTATTGCTGCTGCTGCTGGTGCTGTTATTGCTGCTGCTGCTGCTGGTGCTGTTATTGCTGCTGCTGCTGGTGCTGTTATTGCTGCTGCTGGTGGTGGTGCTGTTATTGCTGCTGCTGCTGCTGCTGTTATTGCTGCTGCTGCTGCTGTTGGTTATTGCTGCTGGTGGTGCTGTTATTGCTGCTGCTGCTGCTGCTGTTATTTCTGCTGCTGCTGCTGGTGCTGTTATTGCTGCTGCTGCTGCTGCTGTTATTGCTGCTGCTGCTGGTGCTGCTGTTATTGCTGCTGCTGCTGCTGGTGCTGTTATTGCTGCTGCTGCTGCTGGTGCTGTTATTGCTGCTGCTGCTGCTGCTGTTATTGCTGCTGCTGCTGGTGCTGTTATTGCTGCTGCTGGTGCTGTTATTGCCACTGCCGTTGGTTATTGCTGCTGTTATTGCTTCTGCTGTTATTGCTGCTGCTGTTGGTTATTGCTGTTTCTGCTGCTGGGACTTGCTACCACCAATACATACATGACACACTGATGTGAGCAAGTAAGACATGTCGCTGCTGTACAATATAGCATATATGAATAACCTGTAGCAGATCTATGCCGGTGGAGCTGGGGAAGGTGATGGGTTTCTGAAAGCGCGCTGCAACTGCTACAGCAAATGCTGATACAGCCAATACAGCTGATTGGTTCCTACTGATACAGCAGGAACCAATCAGCTGTGAGACTGAGTTAAGGACTTATCATCCTGCGCCATCCAGAGTTTCATGACAGAACTTTGTATTTATTAGTCACAAATATTGATAATTTCATTATTTTAATTGTTTAATTATTTGAATTATTATTATACTTGTTTTAAAATGATTTTAAATATTTAAAATTATTATTTTTACCACAGAATGTTGTGATTAACCAATCAGTATTCCAGACAGGCAAATAATGAAATTTAATGATTTAATGAATAATGATTATTTCTGTCTAATTATTTCTGTCTAACCACCACCAAATGACAATTTACACATTCACACCATCAGACACAAAAGTACAGAAATAGATGAGGTTTATTTGACCAGAACTGATCCTGAAGAAATACAACAATGTCTGGCAGCTGAAGAGAGAGAGAGAGTGATGATAATAGTGACCACACAAAGGAATGCTGTGGGTAAGTGGACGGAGAAATGAAATATCTGCTCATGTAAACGGTCGTTTTCTACATCTGTCTGTCTGTTCAAGCAGTGACGGCGTCAGTCCTGAGCCTGTTTGTGTCTCACATTCTCAATAGTGTATTGTGGCAGACGCTTGTCCTTGGTGCCCGGGCTCCAGTGCTGGTGGGTGGGAGAGACAGAGAGGAGGTTCTGGCTCCAGTCAGCCTTCATTCACAATTAAACACACACACACACACACACACACACACACACACAAACAGAACAATCTGCTGTGAGCCAGAAGCATACTCCACAAAATATGCAGACAGATCCAAATGCCGCTTATCCAATCAGATTTCAGAGCAGGAAATGTTTGTTTTATGAAGAATGTTTTGGAACACAGACTGTATCCCACAATGCAATGCGATCAAATCAACCTCTCATTTCCATGTGATGCAAGAGCTAGAAGTATTTCTGATTAAAGTTACACATACTTTTATAAAAAATATGCAAAAAAATAAAACAGATATCATGTAATAATGAACATTTCATAGAGATTTAATTTAGCAAGTGTCTTCAATTTTTAATCTGAGATTTAAAAACTTTATTATTATTATTATTATTATTATTATTAATAAATTAAGATAAAATAAAATTACAATAAAATAAAAATATTTGAAACATTTTATTTTAATTCATAATAATAATTTAAACAATAATAAATGTTGTGATTATTAATATAACAAAATAATTATAAAATAAAAGTTATTTTTATTGATTTATGTTTAATTCAGCAAGTGGCTTCAATTTATAATATCAGATTTAACAAGTATAAACAATTATAATAATTAAAATAAAAAAATAAAAAATAATAATACTTATATATTAAAAATGCTTTTTATATCAAATAAATAATAATTTAAATAAATTTATTTTAATATAAACTAAAAAAATAAAAATATTAAATATTTGAATATTTAAATCCGAGAAAATAACTTCAAGCCACTTGCTGATTTGAACATGCATCGTGATGAGGTCATATGGCAACATTACAGTGAAATACTGTTTGAAAATTTTGCATGCTGATATCTTTTCACATAGTAAAAATTTGTAAGAGAAAAAAGTAGTCAGTTTACAGTATACAGTCAAACCAAAAATTATTCAGACATTTTTGGTATATTTTTACTAGTGGGTGCAGGACACTATAGTTCATTTATGTAAGTGAGGATAGCAAAATAAAGTAAACTGACATATTATACCCAAAAATTCTTCATACAGTGGACTACCAATAAATTTGATAAAAAAATTGGAACCAAAAATTATTCAGACACTTTGACCTGACCATGTTTTGCTTAAGTGTTATCTGACATAAATAAGATTAATTTTTTCTGACACAGTTGAACTCTGAGATCTTGTCATATTTTATTACCATTTTTTTAAACTATAGTGAATAAACTGTAATAATGAATGAAATGTTCAAGGTGTCTGAATAAATTTTGGTTTGACTGTATATTGTGATATACTATTCCAAACACTGGCTGTAAATAGGTGATGAGCAGCGTTTTGAAAGGATAAAAAAACCCTTTGAGACAGTTTAAGTTAAAGTGATGTTGAAGGCTGATGCTGTTTCCTCATCTCAGTCTGTCAGACAGACAGAACACACACACACACACACACACACACACACACACACACACACTGAGTGGGAAATGTGAACAGCGGCATGCTGACAGCGCTCACCGCCACGCTGTTTCCAGGAGACAGGAAGCTGTTATTCACAGCATGTCAATTCATGCGGTCGCGCTCCTGCCCGCATCACATTCACACGGCATGAGTGTGTGTGTATAAAGGAGCCAGACAGAAATGATGAAATGATTATTCTGGATTTTTTTTTTCTTCACTCATTATCATATCTATAATAGAGATTTTAATTTAAAAAGTTACGATGAGGAGAAACTATTAATTCTGCCATCGTTTACTCGCGCTCACCATCTTTCTTTTCTGGAACACAAACAGAGATGTTTAGCAGGATGTTCACAGCTCAAAATATGAAAGCGTATAGTGACCATAGCCTGCCAAACTCCAAAAAAGAACAAAACAACACCATAAACTTCAGGAACAGGATGAAATGTATTAGTTATTTGTTGAAAATCTCAAAGGAATAGCAGTAAAACAGCAGTATTTAACTAAATATTTCTCTACACATGAAAAGAACACATTACATTTAAAAAAGACTTCTGGAAATGAATAATAAATGAATAAATTAACAAATAAACTAATTTTTTGTTACTAGGTTAATTGAAAAGAACCATCCAAACAAATGGATTCACTATAACATGACAGAATTTTCATTTTTTGTGTGTGTGTGTGTGTGTGTGTGTGTGTGTGAACTGTCCCTTTAACACCAGAATTGCAGTGGTCAGTTTCTCTTTTCATACCACAGAACAGAAGGCCAGTGTCCATCTCATTACCAAAGTTATTGTTAACTATACTAAAATAACTATAACTAAAATAAGTTTACTAACATTACTAAAACTAAAACTGAAATAAATATAAATTAAAGGTAAATAGAAATATAAAAAAAACCAAATAAAATTACAAAAGCACAACATAATTACTAACAGTAAACCTCATTCAAAATATTAAAAAATTCTATCTTTCTACAGGAAGTGACATCAGTGCTGCAGATGTTCGGGTTCCCTCGACAAAAACCCAACAGGATTCTTCCGTAGACTTTTGAATTATCGCAAAAAATAAGCTATGTGATTAACAACTGTTTATGACACTTGCACGTTTTGTCCATCAAGATAATTTTCACAAATAAAAAAATGACCAACTTGAATTTTGAAGCCTTGATGCAATCGGCAGAAATAAAAAGCTTACCTTAGGCTACAAATGAACTACATTACAGTCACATGACTTCAGCGTCACCACCACCAAGCTTCTGACAACTCTTTCAGTCTTTATTTTAAAAAAAAGTTAGAATAGTTTGCAAGAGCACGATTATAAACACACCGAGGCTGTGAAAGCGAACTAGTGAGTATATGAGTTTGTGATAACGTTTAACTCTTTCCCCGCCATTGACAGAATTTTCCGGCTTTCCATGTTATACGGTAGGGGGCGCTATTACGCATTTTATAAAAGAGCATTTAATCTCCGGATCAAAACACAGGCGAAAAAAGAGCAGAAACAAGCGATAAAAGCATTGCTTATGAAGAAAAAGAAAAATGTGGTTTTCTCAGCTTTTTGTTCAAAATGTTTTTTTTTTTTATGAAACTTAACCACATTCAAATGTTGATAAAAAACAAAACAGTTTTCTGTTTAAAACCAGAGGCTCTGTTCTTTTTTTTGATATATTGCACGTTCAGATATTCATAACAAAATATTCTAGTTTTGTGAAAATGATCAAAAATGCTAGTGGTGGCTGGAAACTTTTTTAAGAAAGAGTTAGACGGAGATGCGTTTAGATGTATACGTAAAAATTTTTTATCATATCGGCGTTTCGTCCAGACGGATCCGGTGTTTTGGGAGCCTGAAACTGCTATTTTTTGAAACCGGGTCCCAGAGTGCATAAATCTGAAAACGACACCCTTGCGTTTTCGTGTGTACAGCCAATCCCTATATTTTGTGAAACGATGATGTCATCCCCCACGTCTCGACCCTAGTCAGACACCGCTACGTCACGTAACAGCAACAACAACAACAATAGCGGACTACATACTTGTGTACGTGAAGCTACTAGCTTTATTACTAAGCTTTACTAAACTTTGTATATAGCGCGAAAGGTTTATGCGCATGCTCCAAGTCTTCTTCTCTGTTTTTAGTGTATCTCTGTGGCAGAATTACCGCACCACATACTGATCCGGCATGTATACTACCTCATTTCGAGTCGGTTTCAGTGGTTTCGTGTGTACGCAGATATTTCTTGAGACGAGGGGAAAAAAAGATTGGATAGGGAAATGTCCCCCACAATCTCTGTAGTCCCATTTAGCCACTCGTTAGCAACCGTCTTTTTCAAGACACGTAAAAGCTTTAAATAATCATGAGTGGTGTATTACTGAAAATATGTGATACATCACCACAAACCTTATGTTTTTTTGGTCTTTTAACCAAAATCCCATTCAAAAAACCCACTGACCTCGGGACGATGGAACCAGAAGAGCCTAAATGCAAACTCGTTTCCAGATTTCGGCTTACAAAAATGTGTCATCCCTGCAGCTCTTTTGTAATCTTCACAGTCTCTCTCCGGGTGTCTCTTTTTGTCTCCTGACGTATGTGCGAGACAGACAAGAACATATTTTAACAGTCTGTTAGTGAGCAACACCGGAGGTGTGAAAACCTCTGATGAAGCAATGTCTGATACTGCAGTAAAAAAAAGAAAGAAGAACTGTGAGTTATCAGCAGCACCATCCCAGTTAGATGTGTCCAGAAGTGTAAAAAGTACCAGAAAACCATACTTGAGTAAAAGTACCGATACCTTACAGCGAAAATGACTCCGTTACAAATCACCAATTCTAATATGAATTGAGTAAAAGTCTTATTTTAACAGTAATTAAGTATTTTACTCATACTGAATGTAG
>CM077461.1:5371361-5381361 GCA_039654765.1 Mylopharyngodon piceus | reverse complement strand
AAAAATGTGAGTATTATGCAATCACATTTGGACATTTCTCCTTATACCTTTTTGGCATAAAGTGTTCTTTAAAACTGAGTTAAGAATCCTATAGGGTTCTATGAAGATCCCCATTAAAGAGTGTAAAGGGCCGTTCACACCAAGGACGATAACTGTAATGATAAAGATATAGTTCCAAAAATCTTTCACACCACAACTATAATGATAATGGCACATATCATTGGAATCATTGGATGTTTTCCAGCTGACAGCCAATCAGAATCCATCCTGCTTTAAAGAGCTCGAGCATTTAAAGATTCAGACGACAAAACTAGAACAGAACAATATCATGCTTTGATGTGGACACTAATAGAGTTATCGTTCTTGGTGTGAACGGGCCTTAACAAATGCAGAACAAAAACATGCAAATGTGTGAAAATTTTAGCATGCTAGCTATGAAATTAGCCTTAAAGGATTAGTTCACTTCAGAATTCAAATTTCACCCCCATGATGTTCATGTCTTTCTTTCTTCAGTCGAAAAGAAATTAAGGTTTTTGAGGAAAACATTCCAGGATTTTCTCCATATAGTGGACTTCAGTGGGGTTCAACGGGTTGAAGGGTTTCAGTGCAGCTTCAAAGGGCTCTACACGATCCCAGACGAGGAATAAGAGTCTTATCTAGAGAAACCATCAGTCATTTTCTAAAAAAATTAAAATTTATATACCTTTTAACCACAAATGCTCGTCTTGCACTGCTCTGTGATGCGCCACGCATTACGTAATCGCGTTGGAAAGGTCACACGTGGTGTAGGCGGAAGTACTGCGATAGGGCAAAAAAACTAATCTTATTTTCTCCTCCAACATTGTTTTACCTTTTTTTGTAACGGGAGTTTGATTTAGTCTTTGCACGTTTGCTTTGTAAACACTGGGTCGGTACTTCCGCCTACGTCACACGTGACCTTTCCAACATGATTACATAATGCGCATCACAGGGCAAGATGAGCATTTGTGGTTAAAAAGTATATATATATATTTTTTTTAGAAAATGACAGATGGTTTCTCTAGATAAGACTAAAAAGTATATATATATATTTTTTTTTAGAAAATGACAGATGGTTTCTCTAGATAAGACCCTTATTCCTCGTCTGGGATCATGTAGAGCTCTTTGAAGCTGCTTTGAAACTGACATTTGGACCTTCAACCCGTTGGACCCCAGTGAAGTCCACTATATGGAGAAAAATCCTGGAATGTTTTCCTCAAAAACCTTAATTTCTTTTCAACGGAATAAAGAAAGGCACAAATATCTTGGATGACATGGGGGTGAGTAAATTATCAGGAAATTTGAATTCTGAAGTGAACTAATCCTTTAAGAGATGTGATGGAAATGACACTTGTTGGTGTTTGAAGAGAGTCTATAGTTGGGTTTTCCAAATTGGAGTTGAACTGTCCCTTTAAGAATCTGAAGTCATGCACTGCCAGGGATCTCAACACATGCAAACAATGGAGTTTGACTGTCACTCACACACACACTTTCTCTCTGCAGGTAGCTGATGTCTGGCGTCCTGCACAGCTGTCAGATTGCTGCGTTTGAATCCATGTGGCAGCTGCAGCAAGCGCCCAGCTGTGTGTGTGTGTGTGTGTGTGTGTAGAGCCAAATGCTCCTTTGTCATCTCTAAACAATAGAAACAATCGGGCAGCACACTCACCCCGGACATGGCAATTAATCACACAAACAGAGCAGGGGGTGTTATGGAGATGATGATGATGGAGGGGGTGTAGAAGAAAACAAAATGGCTGCTGAGCATGTTACAGTCAGGATATACTTCTGATAAATTAACTTCTATTTTTATATTTGAGTTTAATTTTAGTCATTTTTATTAATAATTTCATTAAGTAATGTTCACAGTCACGTCTAGACGTGTTGACATGCATGCGTGGGAGGTGCACACTGCCTCCCTACTATCCATACTAAATGATATGCGATGCAAATAGTGCGCAAGAAGAGTCTGGATAGTGTACTATTCCTAGCTGATTATTATAGTGTGCATTCATGTTTTTAGATGTTATATTACCCACAATTCTTGGCAATACAGATAATTTGAAGTTGTGTCCTAAATAACGCACTATACACTATGCAGTGTGTACTGAACTGTGTAGTGTATGAAATTTATAAGGTTGTTTTGTCATTCAACATTGCCCCTCTCCCTCCGCTGTGTAATTAAATCTGTGACAGTTGAGTCCATGAAGTTTCCAACATTCCACACATTGGCTGCGTCCGAAATCGCATACTCTCATGTAGGTACCTATTTCATGACTGCTAAAAAGTACATTCTATATAGTATGAATGCAATCTGGGGGTACTACATTCGCCATGTTGTCATTACCATGTGACCAATAAAGCATCAGTTGCATTGCCATTCACAAATCTTCTCCCGTGGCCTCATGGGATAGTAAAGTGTCCATCGTATGCACACTTCAGAATCTCGCCAGTAGTAGTCATCGGGGGAATTTTTGCCTACTCTTTTAAGGACATACTTATTTGTCACATAGGCCTACTAGTTGCGTCCCAAATGACCCACTACTATGCACTTATACACTACGTACTTATGCACTACGTACTTATGCACTATGTACTCATCCGTGTAGCGTGTGAATTTTATAAGGTTATTTTGTCATTTAACGTCGGAGTCTGATGCCCCTCCCCCTCCACAACGTAATTAAAGTGTCCAACATTCCACACTTCATTTTTTCCCGTTAATTTAGTGCATCATCCGGGTATTTAAAGTGTACCTTTTCTTTTTGGAATTTTCAGTGTGAACGCACTAATCACTTTTTATACTTAAAAACGTCATAGAATAGTGCATAAGTACACGCATTGGGACGCACCAACTGTTTTCACCTACTACATAGTAGGGAAGTATGCGATTTTGAATGAAGCCTTTTTTTTTCAGTTAATTAAGTGTATCATCCAGGTATTTAAAGTGCACTTTTTCTTTTTGTAATTTTAAGTGTGAACACACTACATACTAAACATACTACAAAACAGCATAGAATAGTGCACAAGTAAGTGAACTCGGATGCATCTTTGGTGCCAAGGCATCTTAAATGACATTTTTCAACAACAAGTGCTACGTAAAAAGAACATTCTTGTAAATGTGTATTCTTTTAATACTTTTTATAATAATTGCAATAATTAAAGGGGTCCTTGATTATGATTTCACTTTTTTAACTTTAGTTAGTGTGTAATGTTGCTGTTTGAGCATAAACAACATCTGCAAAGTTACGACGCTCAAAGTTCAATGCAAAGGGAGATATTTTCTTTTACAGAAATCACTTTTTAAGGACTACAACAAACGGCTGGTAGGGACTACAACGAGCTTCTTCCTGGGTTAGTGACATCACAAACCCTAAAATTTACATAAACCCCGCCCCCGAGAACACGCAACAAAGGGGGCGAGGCCATGTTGGGCTGCTTTAGAGAAGAGGAAGAGTTGTTGACTTATATTACATCTTGTAAAAGGGGCATTATAGGCAGAATAAGTCCTGCCTTCTAAATAAAAGAGCCAATCGCCAATTGGTGAAGTCATTGAAGCTCCGGTTGCAATAGAAACGGTAATTCAAAATATGAATAAATACAAATATACAACAGTACTGAATTAAATGGATAAATAAAATGGGCCGCACACATCATTTTGCATAATGACCTTTAAAAAAATAAAAAAAAAAAAAAAAAAAAGGACAAACACTCCATTTTACACCCCTTCTCAGTTTATTTTCAGTTGCATAAAAAGAAAACAATCGATGACATCTTTGAGTGAGCCCAGATCTACAGTTTGGTCAGCTGACAAGGTTGCCACATCTGCTTTGCATGTCAATAAGATGCAAATGAAGATGATCTGCATTCAATAGTCTGGTGGGTCGCAACACTGAAGAAGTCAAAGGTCACATGATGCCTGCTGCTTGAATGGGGCGGAGCCTAACGCAAACCCTGACAATGCACGACTGCTGAGAGGTGCATCTAGGAGCAAATCAAAAGAAACTCTAAATACAAAAAACAACAAATGAAATCATGTTTGAAAGACAAACACACACTCGCAGAGATGCTTTCATGAGCACTACATGCATGTGTGTGCATAAAATCACTCTATGAGGGAGAATCTCACAAAATCTGACAAGATATGCCACAAGTATTTTGCATGAAGAAAACCTTAACTTTCTTCATGCAAAATATGAGCCAGACTTGTCTTCATGAGATTCAACCCTCACGTGTGTGTTTGTCTTTTCATTTGGATTCTTGATGCAAGACAGAAAATACACAAACCCCAAACCTGCCGGCAAACCATGAGGTTCTGCGCGTGTGTTTCCTCCCCTAAATATCGCAGGAGGCCACCGACTATTCACGGAAAATAGTTCAAAAACACTTCCTATGCTTCCCCTCGTCGTCTAAAATTCATTTTCATATGCCGTTTACAAGATTACATGTAGCTTATTCATAACTAGATGAC
The DNA here is from genome assembly GCA_039654765.1 of Mylopharyngodon piceus. Taxonomy (NCBI): domain Eukaryota; kingdom Metazoa; phylum Chordata; class Actinopteri; order Cypriniformes; family Xenocyprididae; genus Mylopharyngodon; species Mylopharyngodon piceus. The sequence continues at coordinate 5,376,878 of CM077461.1, read as the reverse complement.
TGGCTTGTGTTAAATCAATATCAATGCACACAGTCGTCAAAGCCAGAGAAATTGACACGTAATAGCTAGATATACCGTTAAAAGATTTGACCACCATCCTCGGCAAACAAATTTGTTAAAAGTAAATAGTTTTAAATAGAACGACTTGCAAAAAACGACCACGGCAAAACGGCCTATATACTTGATAGCCATTGTTGCTTAAATTTCATTTCGACTCATGCTTGATTTTTTAGGTTTTTCAACATCTCACATTGTCTATTTAGGAAGCTGAACGTTGCAGGGCAATAATAAAAATCCTCTTCGCTGCACAGGCCTTTCTATCAGCAGCTCACCAACTAGAGATTAGTCGTAAAACTCGCAGGGGTTTCGAAGGCCACTATTTTCTCCCAAAACCTACGTTTCATTCTAGCAAAAAGTGTTCGACTAACATTCAAAATCCTCCACAACCACTTTTTACATACACGTTTATCTTTTTCTTTTCTTAATGTTTTTTTTTTTTTAAAGCAATTGCCTTAAAACAGTGCAAAACGAAAGTAATCCTGTGCAACAGATCTACTTCTAAAAAACAAAAACCGCATTCGTGAAAAACGAGTAGATGAATCATTCAGAAAACATCCTTACAAATGTGACGTAAGATTTGTTTGGGAACACTTTACTTAAAGCCTGTAGTGCTGTCAAATCGATTAATCACAACTGATCGCATCTAACAAAATTTTGTGTGTGCATTATATATATATATATATATATATATATACACACACACACACACACACTTTTGTTAGATGCGATTAATCGATTTGACAGCACTAATATAATGCATTATAAAAGTGTTTTTAATGCATTATTATGGTCTCATGAATAATTGTACTTCAGTTATAATACATATCTATACCTTGTTACACCTTTAGAAAGCATTAATGCATTACAACATGACAAACAACCAATTTTAGATGTAACGAGGAATCTGCAGATATTTTAGTGCTGTCAAACGATTAATCACGATTAATCGCATCTAAAATAAATGTTTGTCTTAACATGATATATGTGTATGGTGTATTTTTATTACACACACACGTGCCTATTTATACATAATAAATATACACAGTACACATACGTATTTTACGTTAAGACAAACTTTTATTTTGGATGCGATTAATCGTGATTAATCATTTGACAGCCCTAATTATAATGCATTTTAACTTTGGTTACAATTATTTATGAAGAAATATATAACATTATAACATATGATAATATATTCACATTATAAATATCTTTATAATGCATTATAGAAAGGCTTTAAGTGAAGTGTTACCATTTGTTTTTTTCTGAATGATTAGCGTTCTGCTTGCATTTCACAAACAAAGCCTATTACACGTACATTTATACGTTGTTTGTAAAAAATGCGACTTCAAGAGAAAAAGTAATAATAATAATAACAATAATGCATAATATTAAGGACACTATAACACATTATAAACAGGGACGCAGGTCGAGACAGAACAGGAAGAGGAAACTCAAGAGATCCGAATGATCTTCATGAAGAACCTGACCACTTCATGTTGAATGTGTCCTCACACACACACACAAGTGTGTCCGAGCTTCCCGCAGCCATCTGCTGTGTGTGTGTGTGTGTGTGTGTGTTTATGACAAAAGAAAGCCTTGCTCCTTTGGAGTCAGTGTGACCCCAGCTGGACGCCCATGTCGGTCGACGGCGTGCTCCTGACGCCCGGGGGGCCGAAACGGGACGGATGGATGAAGCACTGCCTCCAGGCCAAAGAAAAGACACCCTCTGGGGTTCACAATTCATCCCGTGAACACGTCCAGGGATTTTTGACAACAAAATCAAAAGAAAGAAATATAAGGATTTTGATTTTGCTTAAAGAAAACGAAGCCTATTTTTAGGACCATTAAGACTTTGTGCACTGGCATTATTTTCATGAATATTAAGCACAGTTGTAACCACAATTACTGACACACACCCAAAAAATGTTTAATTAAAAAATATATTATAATAATTAAATAAAAAATAATAATAATAATTCTCAAAAAAAAAATCATCTATTAGTTAAATTCATGACAGATACGTTTTTATGCATTATGCAATTTTTTTGGTAATTAACTATCATGTAAATAATGCAAAAAAGAAAAATTAAGAAGGCTGCATGTTTTAAAAATTTCATTTTTTTCTTAATAAAATGAAGCCTATTATTAGGAACAAATAAGATTTTGTTGCACCATGATATAATTATATTTAGCATATTTGTAACCCAATTCTTAAAAAAATGAAAATAAAATTAAAAATCTCAAAATGATCATCACTCTAATGCAAAAAATAATGATGTATTAATTAAATTGTAAAGTATTTATTCATCATGATAGATTTTTTGGGGGGGGAAATGTGCTTAACTGTGATGACAATGCAAAAAAAAAAAAAAAAAGAAAATTAAATAAAAAAATTAATAGAAATGATCTTATTCTCAAAATTACCATCACTCTAATGCAAAAAAAAAAATGCATTAATTAAATTATAAAGCATTTATGAAAATGTGCTTAACTGTCATGAAAATAATGGTGCAAAAAAGGCCTAAAAAAAATAGGCTTCTTTTTTTAAATTTTTTTTTAAATTTCGTTGATTTTTCTTTTGATTTCTCTTCCTGTTGACACTGTCTAGAAAGAATGACAGACAGTCTGCGCGTGTGCGTCTAATGACTGTCTGGTTTTGCATCTGTACGTCTGGGTCAGCTCATGAATATGCAGATGTGAAGAGTGAACATATACATATTCATTCCAATCTGCATATTTTACACTCTGACCTCTGACCCTCATCCATCCACGCCGATTCTATCTTCCTATCACAGAATGCTTGTGTGTGTTGTAGTGTGTCCGTGGCCTCTAGTGGTTAGTTTGACGAGTTTCTGGATGTTTGTGTAGTGGTGCGCGGTGGTCAGGGCCTCCAGCGGTTCCTCATGCTGCGCGTGCGTCACGCGGTGAGCTTCTGGATGGTTCTGTTGTAGTAGGCGGTGGTCAGCGCCTCCAGCGGGGTCCAGTGGTGAGCGTGGAGCTCGATGACCTCCATCAGGAGTGAGCGTGTCAGCTGGGACTCAGACGGACACAACATCTTATCCCGCACGGCGGCCAGCAGCTCCGTCATCATTTCGGGAAGCTGCTCCTCCAACAACCGGCCGGTGCTCTGAAGCTGCAAGAAGAACCAGAGGAAAATCAGCAATGAGAGAAACAGACGGATGAATCTTCTCCCAACATTCCCCGTTCTCGTATGGAATGATTATCTCGGTGAGACTGTGACTCTGTGGCACCATCAAATAAAGATCAACATTATTTGAAAATATCCTGTAATATATGGGTAAAGAGAGACACAGAGGGGGCAGGAATCACCGAGTGGTTTTTAAGAGGAAATAAGATGTTCAAAGGGAGACGGACACACTCAGGCTCAAGGAAGGGTCAGAGGTCAACTCTACAGGGGGTACAGAGAAACAGATGCTAGTCTGAGAGAGAGAGAAATACAGACTGGCAGAGACAAAGGGAGAGAGAGGAGAGACTGGACGGAAGCAGTCGGGTGTCCAGACAAACTGTCTCCTGATGATCCGGTTTGTGGGCAGATCTATCCTCATCATCTATCCTCTGGACAGAGCCACACTGAACATCCTACTGTTTTGGGTTTGTTTTATATATGTGACCCTGGACCACAAAACCAGTTGCACGGGTATATTTGTAGCAATAGCCAACAATACATTTTGTGGGCCAAAATTATCGATTTTTCTTTTATGCCAAAAATCATTTGGATATTAAGTAAAGATCATGTTCCATGAAGATATTTTGTAAATTTTCTACCGTAAATATATAAAAAAATGTATTTTTGTAAGTAATATCCATTGCTAGGACTGTTTGCGTGTCTTGCTTTAAGAGCCAATAGTAACTGAAACCATGCAAGTAACACAATAATTCTTTTTGCATACAAAATCAGAGACTTTACACGTCAGATCATGCCTCCAACATGCTCCTGTTGCGTTGTTTTCACACTCTAATGAGTCTGCACAAATAAGTTTACAATAAAAACAGCGCACAGAGGCGATAGCTGAAAACAAATATGTAGATTTCACATGATTTCAATGTGTTATCCAATGTTCCCGGAACCGTCCATGCTTGATTTCCAATGTGGAATAACACAAAATAGGTATCATTTTAAAGCTCAGAAACTCAGATTTTTAATGCATCCAACCATTTTAACAAGTGCTGAGTAGTCCCTATAAACCGGAGTGTACCGCCTGCCGGCGGCACCTAGCAATGAAAAAATTAATAATCGTATTACTCAATAGGTGTCATTTGAAAGCTTAGAGTCTGAACTTTACAATGCATGTAGCCAATTTAAATAACTCCTAAGTAGTGCAGTTATTTGCTGATAAATACAAAAAAATGTTTTCATAATTTAACTAAAAACAAATATGTAGATTTCAAGTGGCATATTCACTCACAACGTCATGAAACATGCACAGATCGTAAAAAATAGAAAAAAACAGCATTATTTAAAGCAGATTATCACGATTAAAATGAGTCCAGAATCATCATAATCCCTTGTGTCGATCACAAAATATTCCTCATGGAAGAATGATTTTAAAAATGCCCATTAGGGGGCGTCAAGGGCTAAACAAAAAGACTACCTTGGTTCCAAATGCTGTAACTTTTGATTACTTTATGCGATCACCACAAAATTTGATCCAGATGCAGCGCGCATGTAGGAAAACTTCATCATCAAAAAAAAAAGAAAAAAAAAAAAAAAAAGTCCTCCTCTCTTATTTCCTTCCTGAATTATTGCATGTCAAATAAGAAAGATATGTAAAATTACAATAAAAATTATATATATTTGTTTTTATCAGCAGTTTCTCAGCATGAGAATATCCAATAGTAATGTAATTTATATTTTCTAAAAATTTAAAAAAAGTGTTCTATCAAACGATATCTACCTTTTGACTCTCCTTGCTATAGTTTTGGAGTTATGCGTCTTTACTTTTGTGTGTCACTCAGAAAAAAAAAAACGGCGATTTTCTCAATATTTTGACTTTTTTGCACCCTCAGATTCCAGATTTTCAAATAGTTGTATCTGGGCCAAATATTGTCCTATCCTAACAAACCATACATCAATGGAAAGATTATTTATTTTCAGATTTATAATGTATAAATCTGAATTTCAAAAAATTGACCCTTAAGACTGGTTTTGTGGTCCAGGGTCTCACACACACACACATTCATACATACATATATAGACCGACCGTCGGCTTGGTGCATCCCGGGCTTTATCCATCCATCAGTCTCATTCTCTCTCTCCCTGATCTTGATAATTATGAATGTGTTACAGAAGTTTTCACCATCTCAGAGATGCTGTTAAACTCACCTCCATAGAACAGCAGAGAACAGCGTCTTCCTTCACCTCAGGTGACTCCAGGAGCTTAAACACACAGAAAACACTCCTTAGTTCAGTGGTTGAAAAGTGTGAGGTGCAGC
>CM077461.1:5280003-5370861 GCA_039654765.1 Mylopharyngodon piceus | reverse complement strand
AAAATAAGAAAGTATACTTTCAGTCTACTTTTTATGTACTTCTCAGAAATATAATTAAAATTACACTTAAGTATACTTCATGTTTCAAATTACTATATAGAGTCAATACTATAAAAAAAAACTATTTGGAAACAAATTAAGTTTTGTTTTTTTTTTGTTTTTTAAACTTAAAAAAGGATCGCCAAATTAGGCTACTTATCATTGTTCAACAGAGGACCTGTAAAAAGGAAATAATATAGTGTGACAACTGCCTGCTTTCAACATTTAACCCTAAAAATCATACATTCATTTCTCTCCCTAAATGTTTGACATTAGTGTTTTTTCATTTGACATTCCATAAATTCCACATTAAGTTATCATTGTGTGTAGGCTATACACGGAAACAGCTTCAAATATGATAGGCCTATCTGTCAGTTCATGTAACAATGATTCAGTAAATTAAAGTTTGTTTTAACTCACGCATTTCAGTTTCGTCTCTCTTTCCCGTGAAATACAGAATGAACAAGTTTTGTTAATTAATTTCATACTTTCGTTAGTCTTTAAATAGGCCATTAATGTCCTGGAATTATTATTATCGACAAAGTTGTCTCTATACAGGACACATTTACTCTCTCAAAGCGAGATCAAAAGTGAGACAAAATATTCTAGAAAGTTGAGTTACTGACCTCTGCGTCTCCACGCCATACTGTAGAGAATAAACAAAATATGAAATTAAGCAACAAAATGTCATGTGACTAGAAAAACTCAAAATGAACCCATTTCGGGTCCAAGGCGATCTATTTCAAAAGTGAAAGTGACAAAACCTGTTCTTATACCTGTTCCATCATATCTGTTCTGCCCCTGTGTCCCTTTGGCCTTTTAAAGCTTTTCTTAACCCTACTGGAAAAACCAGCTCAAGCTGTTTTGGAACATGTTAGCTGGTAGATGGTAGCATGATAAGACCACCCAAAACCATCTGATAACTGGGTCGATTGGCACACAGTCAAGTCAAAACATTGAGGATGCTAAATTGAGAGAGGATTGTTGATATCTTGAACGGTTTGGCTGTGGCGAGGCAACAAATTTATGGTGAAAAAAGGGAAACAGGAAGCGTGTTATAACTTTTGCATGCATTGACTGATTTTGATGAAACTTCAGCTGCATGTTCATTGGAGGAGGCCGATCACATGGATGTGACAAGTGTGAGTCAAGGCAGCAGGAAGTGTATCACTTTAAAAATGCTTTGAAATCGCCCTCTTATTTTGACCCCATTTGCTTCAATCTTCATCAGAATAATGTCAAGACACTGCAGATGTGCACCTGTGAAAGGATTCTTGATAACTTGAATTCTGTTGTCATGGCAACTCATTAATATTCTTTATGAGGGTTTCTGAAGCTCTTAACACGCTTCAAATTGCATGAAACTCAACACACACATAAGAGTTGTCAGCCAGAAGACATGGGCAAAGCCTTAGAAATGGGTGTGGAGGAGGGCCTCTATAGCGCCACCTTTTGACTAAAGTTGGGGGTTATCTTTACCTACAGTCACCAAACTTGGATGATATCTTGCATGATATATGATCTTGCATTAAAACAATTCGCAAAAACTAACCTTTCATTGAAGTAAAAGAATTGAAAATGGGGAAAAAGCTCATTATGAAATAAATGTTTTGGCCACAATTATTGACACCCCTAGAAATTCTTATTAGTAAAATATCTCTGACGTATATTCCCATTCATATTTACATTTTTTAGCACACAAGGGTGACTAGGAGCATGAAATTGTCCAGCCATGACTTCCTGTTCAACAGGAGTACAAATATGAGGAAACACAAAGGCCAAATTCACTTAATCATTCATCACAGTGAGAAAAACCAAAGAATATAGTTCTGATGTGAAGCAAAAGATGATTGAATATACTGCTGGATCTGTGAAATTTTGTGTTTATTTTTCTGCTGGAGGTCCTGAACTTCTTGTTCAGATGCATGATATCATGGATTCTATCAAATACCAACAGATAAAAATAAAAACCTGACTGTCCCTGCTAGAAATCCGGGGGGATGTACAACTGCCTGATAAATACACAGTTTATTGACATTGAATTAATAATTAATGTTTAATGTGATAGTTTCATCCTTACATCTACAATAAGTAAGAGATATTGCACATCCAGCCGGTTGTTATCTCAGATTATTACACGGCTCTGTGGAATACTTGATTCTGATTGGTCAATTGCGCCATCCAGCGGTATGTTATGCTGCCTTCACATGCTCTCGGAATTATTGTAAATACGAGTTTCCTAGGTAAAAATTGCACATGAATGCCCTCCCATTTCGAAACTTTAATGCACTGAGCTCGTAATCACGACTTCAGAAGTGGGAATTATCAAATTTCCAATAGCATGTGAAGGCATGCATTATTCCCTGATAACAACCGCTGAAAACAGGATAGGCTAACACAGGCTCATCCGGGTTACTAAAGTCAGCAGCGCTACGCTTGCTAGGAATGGTTTTTCTTCATCAAAGTTTTGCATTTGGTGAGCTAATAAAAATATTAAAACTCAGTCAAATCAATATTTTGTGTAGGCTACAGTTATTTAATTATGTCATCCAGTATCGTGGACGTCGCTCTGTCTTGTTTCATACAAACGCAGCTGCTGCCATTTCATGACTATTGTTTTGTACACTGCTGGATTATAAGATAAAAAAAGGTAAGATTTTAAAACAGTTTCATCTCAGATCAATATCTCTTATCCACATAATTATTTATGTGGCGAAATGCCGTTTAATAAGTGGTGTGACTGTACCGTATCCCTTAAATGCCCGTCTAGTTTGAACTTGCCGCGCTAGCAACTGTTCTCTCCACGAAAGCTTTGTGTTTAAAGAGCTGATAAAATATTTAGACTCAGATCAATATTTTAGGCCTATGTCTAATTATTTACTTATGAGGCAAGTAGCCGTGTAATAAGCGAGATAACGTACATCCAGCCGGTTGTTATCTCAGAATAAACTTTTTAGTTTCCCCAACAATTTGTTTTTGTACTCATTTTAACTTAATCAAGGGTTTAACACTGTATTCAATATTGCCAATTAACTTTATAGTGATACGGCATTTCTTAAAAAAAAAAAAAAAAAAAAACGAAAAATGCAGATTTATTATTTATTTATTATACCAGGCTTCCTCTCATAATACGGATGCACACCTCTGTGAAAAGTTGAAATTGCTTAGGAAAAATGTTCTGTGTCTATAGCCTACCTGTTAATGCTGCCATCTAGTGGTTACAATATGAACTAACTCTTAAGATCATTTAAACTGCCTCATGGTTTCGTTATACCTTTGATAAACTATTTGGAGAAACATGAAATGAAAATTAAGTGTTACAAGAATTAATTACCTGCATCATATTTGAAGATGATTTTGCTTTTATTTCAAGCTGATAGTCTCGATCCTCAGAATAACATTAATGTGTTTCTATAGGTTATGACAATAGTTTTGGACCCTAGACGGTGCCATTTTTTTTTATTTCAACGTGAACTTTTTGATATCGTGTTTGAGTAAATGCCATAGTTTTAGCAACAACGTGTAGTTTTAGTTAAATCTTAATAACTCTATATGCAAACTATGACTTTGTTTCTATTTTGCGCACATTCACGCGTTTAATCGATGTCTGATTACAGTAATCAGCCCTCATCAATATTCTGCTTCTCTCTGAACTGAATTGAAGGATTGATATAGTGTTGGAATTATAGAGCCTCATTTCTGATAATAACACTTTTGAGAAGATCATGACTAAAATACCATAAAGAAATAACTGTACTGGACAGTAGGATATTAACAGTCGACTCTTCCGTTTTGTTTTTAATTTGCCCTTTAATTGAATTATGGGAATTTAATGATTTGAGATCCAATGGAAGTGAATGAAGACAAACAGCATCCGTTTCAAAAACCTCATCATTTCTCAAATAAAGAAGGAATTTCACAGACTAAAAAGAATTTCATGCAAAAAATGTGTAAAGAGTTTCATAAAGGAAACATTAATGTAAGAAATCACACAGATCATCTATTCTGTTTCATTTCAGAGTTCAATTCAATTCACATTGAGAATGCTCACAACGCTTGCTGCCTGAATTCTGTCATGTGTAATGTGTGGATCTTTTTTTTTTTAAAAAAAATGAATTCATACAATACTTACAAATAATTTCAATCCATCTTTATTGATTAAGTGAAATATGACAGGATAATCATTTGAAAAGATGCATATCAAAGTTATATGCATTTGTGCATTCTAAATACAATACATAAATTACAAATTAATAATGTCCTGATTTTGAAAACAATGCTTATTAATCTTGTAAAGCCTGCATGACATATGAAATAATAGCCAGAAATATATCTGAGAATATGGAGCTCATACTCAAGGAGGAAAAAACACCTACATTTTATTCAGAGGCCCAAACTGATCAAAAATATGCAATTTGGTGCAGTTGCTGATATTTATATGGCCAAAAAGTAAGATGAAATTCTGACTAGGCGTAAGCCTTGTCTGTGAAACCAGGGGTATATCTTATAAGATGATATTGCTTCATTTTATGATCGAAGCACGGTAGTTTTTATTTTTGGAGGCAAAACATATAATATGTAATGGTGATTGAAGGATTGTACAATAAACGTTCCTCAAAAGCCTGATTTGATACTCACATTTTAACATGATTTTTGATAATTAACATTGATTTTTGATGTATAGATAATCATGTAAAACTAGAGTATCTTGTATTATTTAGGAAACACCACAATATTCATATTTGTTTGTCCACTCATCATGTCAACATTGCAGGCCCGTTTTAAAGTCAACATGAAATAAAAATTCACCTATTTTCTAAATGCATGCTATAGATCTTATTGTGAACAACTCATAATGTAAAAATAATGTTGCTTTTATCACATCAGTGTTTGCATGCATTATTTGCATAGTATTACAATAACCGGGGGTTAGTATGGTCTTACAGTGTGTTTTTATTATTTTATTTTTGTCTTTTGCGCTGTCCATTGGGCTCAGTTTGTTGACCTTGTACTTCAGACTCTTCAGTGGTTTCTTTAAATTGCCTCCCTGGGAATTTGTGTGTTTTGAGAAATAATGACCCCTAATTAACGTTTCGTCTTCGATTTCTCAAAGGCATTAAACATGTTTGCTGTTAAAAAGCTAATTTTTTTGTTTCATCTGACCATCTATGGTCTAGTTTCATCTATGGTCAGATGAAACTAAAAAAATGAGCTTTTTAGCAGCAAACACTCAAGATGGGTTTGGTGCACACAGGGGTAAAAAGTACCCCACGTGTACAATGAAATATACTGCTGGATCTTTAATGTTGTGGGCCTATTTTTTTTTGCTGGAGGTCCTGGACATCTTGTTTAGATACATGGCATCATGGATTCTATCAAATACCAACAGATAAAAAATCAAAACCTGACTGTCCCTGCTAGAAGTCATATAATGGGCCGTGGTTGGATCTTCCATCAGGACAATGATCCAAAACAAACATCAAAACCAACACAAAAATGTGTCACTGAGCACAAAATGAAGCTTCTGCCATGGCCGTCCCAGTTCCCTGACCTGAACCCTAAAGAAAATGAGTGGAGTGAACTGAAGAGAAGAAGCACCAACATGGAGCTGGGAATCTGAAGGATCTGGAGAGATTCTGTATGAAGGAATGGTCTCTGATCTCTTGTCAGGTGTTCTCCAAACTCATCAGGCATTATAGGTGAAGACTCAGAGCTGTTATCTTGGCAAAAGGAGGTTGCAAAAAGTATTGATTAAAAGGGTATGATTAATTGTGAGCAATGTGTATTAGAGAAAAACATTTCTTTCATAATGAGATTTTCCCCCCATTTAAAATTCTTATTCTCCAATGAAAGGTTGGATTTTTGTAGATTTTTAAAATAAAAGATCAAAAGGATTAACGATGCAGATTTATTTTCATAGCCTTCTTTGATCATATTTACCAAGGGTATGAATAATTTTGAGCACAACTGTATATATATATATATATATATACATCACATCCAAAATAAAAGTTTACATAATATATGTGTGTGTAGTGTATATTTATTATGTATATATAAATACACACACATACATATTTAAGAAATAGTTACATGTATATTTATATATAAATATATTTTTGTTCAATTAAGTACTTTTGCCTATGTACAGTGATTTCCAGTTTTGCTGAGTTCACATTATAGTTGATACTAAAGTATAAGGACAGTCAGTCATAAAAGTTCTGCAAAGATGTTGCTCCGGAGACTTAATGGAAATCTCAGCTAAGTTTCATCTACAAATTGACTCGTCCAGAGGACGAGTGGCCCCCCGACTGAGCCTGGTTTCTTCTCCATTTCTGTCACTTGATGGAATGTGGGTTCCTTACCACTGTCGCTTTGGCTTGCTTAGTTGGGGTTTAAAAGATGCTTAATATTCAGTAATATTATCGATTTGACTGCAATGACACTATTGGATGAGAATAAAAACTTGAACTGAATTAAGCTGGATGATGATACCACTGAAGAGCTGCTTTATAGCTTATTCAACTTCATTTCATCGACTTATTTTGCAACATCTGTCATTGATTGAAACTGACTTGAGCTGAATAATGAAACTATTATCTTCTGTAGAACATCTTTATTTGAATTTATCTCATATTTGATGAAGTTTGCATGATCCTTATTTTCCTGTTTATCACTGTGAAGCTGCGTTTAAACAATCTGTATTTTGTAAAGCATTACATTAATAAAGGTGACTTGACTTATTGACTATTGACATTATAGTAAAGGAATAGAACTATGACATGAATGTGGATATGATTTAATCAGAAAATGTTTATATATATATATATTAGTTTGATTAAAGACTTTGTGTCTCAGAGACAAAAGATACTGGGGACTTTTTTCTCAAGATAATAATCAGCAAAGCAGCAGAAGTCTCCATTTGCTCTCCATTTCATATATTGTTGTCCAGGTAAATTAGGAAAATCACAATTGAAAATCAAGTTTTTTTTTATGAAAGCTGCATATAGAACTCTTAATGCCAGATTCTGCAGTATGTTGGTTTCTGCGAGGAAATTAGAGAAGAAAATATGGTTTCAGAGAGGAAAAAGTGAAGAAAATGTCTCCCTTAAATCCAAAATTAGCAAAATATTAGCAAAAGTTTCTAAAAAATTATAATGAGGATGGTCAGAGATTGTGGCTTGACTCTCATCACTAAGACTGTGGTTGGTCCATGACTCTCACATCTGGGACCAGTCAGAGAAATGATGGCCCAAGGGGAACAATTATCAAACCCATGATAGTTAATGACCTCTGGATCACTTTATTCTCCTCTCAGGCCAGTTTAATACCTGGTAAACAATGTCTAATGCTGTGAGACAAACAACTTGTAATGTTTGTGGAAATTATCCCTCTTTATAAAGTATGTATTATGTAATTATTTGAATAACTTTATAGTTGTAGACCAAAGACTTTTCATGATAATTGATTTTTTATAGAGCTTATTTGCCACCACATTATTAAAGTGTTTAGAATGTCATTTCAAAATCATTCAATGTGATTTATATTTAATATCTAATGAAAGCCTACTTCCACTGCAGTGCCACAGGCCCTGTTTCCACCTGGTATTAAGATGTGTTTTGGTCGATCGGATCACAAGTAGATAAGGTAGACACGTATCTGTTTACACCTGGTATTTTAATCTGTCTCTTTTGTCCACTTTCAACCACTTCTGTCCTGATTTCTTCAAGGAGTGATTTCACGCAAAAGGAGACTGCGGAAAAACATACAGAGAGCCTCAGCTTTCCTTTCTGCTCTGACAGCCGCAAGACCACGCCGATCGCTGCGAGTGTGTATTAGAAATAAGGAATGGTGCAAGTACATTTTTTGTCTTCAAATCAAACTTGGGTCTTCTGCTGACAAAGTTTAAATCCCATCTGGCTAGCGTGATTCCCATAATGTTTAAGCATTAAGTCAGTAGGCAGAGAGTAGGCGGTCTTTTGTGGCTGTTCAAACACATTCGACCACATGAGCATTTACACTATGAAAGCAATCCGGTCGAATGCGTTTTCGACTACCTCTGGAAGTGGTCGAAAGCAGACAAGCTCAAAACAATTTAGACCTCGTTTACACCTGTACTTCGTCCACTTGTGATCCAATAGACCAAAATGCATCTTAACACCAGGTGTAAACAGGGCCTAAGTCATAGCGACATCTTGCTACTGGGGTACCTCAGGGCTCGGTGCTTGGACCACTTCTCTTCTTCATCTACATGTCATTATTAGGATCTGTCACTCAGAAACATGGCTTTTCCTATCACTGCTATGCTGATGACACACAACACATTCCAGCCAGATGATACAACAGTAGCTGCTGGCATCTTAGCCTGGCTGACAGACATTTCTGCCTGGTTGAAGAAACACCACCTTCAACTTAACCTTGCAAAGACAGAACTGCTTGTGGTTTCAGCCAACCTAACACTTCATCACAATTTCTCCATTCATCAACCATAACTCCTTCCATGACAGTCAGGAACCTTGGAGTTGTGATTGATGACCAGTTAAACATTCACTTGCTCTGCACCTCTATACCTAAACTCACTACTTCAGACTTATTTACCCTTCAGAAGCTTGCGTTCTGCAAGTGAATGCTGTCTTGTAGTGCCATCCCAAAGAGTCACAAAATCACTTTCACTGACCTTTACCTTGTCTGTTCCCTGCTATTCCCTCCCTGAGTCTTTAGACATTTTCAAGAAATGGCTAAAGACGCATCTTTATCATCAACGCTTGACCCATCATGACTATCACTTACTCTTCTATTCTAATTCTAATTCTATTTTTTTCTAATTCTAACTGGGACTAGTCACAGCACTTACATATTGTTGCTCTTTTGTTGATTTGATTGCTTCAATTGTTCTCATTTGTAAGTCGCTTTGGATAAAAGCGTCTGCTAAATTATTAAACGTAAATGTAAATTTAGAAAGAACAATGTGAAAGAACAGCGCACAAAATACTGAGTAGTAATTACAGGTGCTGGTCATATAATTAGAATATCATCAAAAAGTTGATTTATTTCACTAATTCCATTCAAAAAGTGAAACTTGTATATTATATTCATTCATTACACACAGACTGATATATTTCAAATGTTTATTTCTTTTAATTTTGATGATTATAACTGACAACTAAGGAAAATCCCAAATTCAGTATCTCGGAAAATTAGAATATTGTGAAAAGGTTCAATATTGAAGACACCTGGTGCCACACTCTAATCAGCTCATTAACTCAAAACACCTGCAAAGGCCTTTAAATGGTCTCTCAGTCTAGTTCTGTAGGCTACACAATCATGGGGAAGACTGCTGACTTGACAGTTGTCCAAAAGACGACCACTGACACCTTGCACAAGGAGGGCAAGACACAAAAGGTCACTGCAAAAGAGGCTGGCTGTTCACAAAGCTCTGTGTCCAAGCACATTAATAGAGAGGTGAAGGGAAGGAAAAGATGTGGTAGAAAAAAGTGTACAAGCAATAGGGATAACCGCACCCTGGAGAGGATTGTGAAACAAAACCCATTCAAAAATGTGGGGGAGATTCACAAAGAGTGGACTGCAGCTGGAGTCAGTGCTTCAAGAACCACTACGCACAGACGTATGCAAGACATGGGTTTCAGCTGTCGCATTCCTTGTGTCAAGCCACTCTTGAACAACAGACAGCGTCAGAAGCGTCTCGCCTGGGCTAAAGACAAAAAGGACTGGACTGCTGCTGAGTGGTCCAAAGTTATGTTCTCTGATGGAAGTAAATTTTGCATTTCCTTTGGAAATCAGGGTCCCAGAGTCTGGAGGAAGAGAGGAGAGGCACACAATCCACGTTGCTTGAGGTCCAGTGTAAAGTTTCCACAGTCAGTGATGGTTTGGGGTGCCATGTCATCTGCTGGTGTTGGTCCACTGTGTTTTCTGAGGTCCAAGGTCAACGCAGCCGTATACCTGGAAGTTTTAGAGCACTTCATGCTTCCTGCTGCTGACCAACTTTATGGAGACGCAGATTTCATTTTCCAACAGGACTTGGCACCTGCACACAGTGCCAAAGCTACCAGTACCTGGTTTAAGGACCATGGTATCCCTGTTCTTAATTGGCCAGCAAACTCGCCTGACCTTAACCCCATAGAAAATCTATGGGGTATTGTGAAGAGGAAGATGCGATATGCCAGACCCAACAATGCAGAAGAGCTGAAGGCCACTCTCAGAGCAACCTGGGCTCTTATAACACCTGAGCAGTGCCACAGACTGATCGACTCCATGCCACGCCGCATTGCTGCAGTAATTCAGGCAAAAGGAGCCCCAACTAAGTATTGAGTGCTGTACATGCTCATACTTTTCATGTTCATACTTTTCAGTTGGCCAAGATTTCTAAAAATCCTTTCTTTGTATTGGTCTTAAGTAATATTCTAATTTTCTGAGATACTGAATTTGGGATTTTCCTTAGTTGTCAGTTATAATCATCAAAATTAAAAGAAATAAACATTTGAAATATATCAGTCTGTGTGTAATGAATGAATATAATATACAAGTTTCACTTTTTGAATGGAATTAGTGAAATAAATCAACTTTTTGATGATATTCTAATTATATGACCAGCACCTGTACACTAATGGTGATGGGAGAAGCAAGACTTTTCCAAATGTCTAATTAACTGAACCAATTGCTTTGCAAAATGATTCACTGTTTTGAACAGCTGCTAGTTAAAGCCATCCTCATTCAAAATATTTTCTTAGATATGGAATGCAATAATATGTGCCTACTTTTTCATATTTGTAGTTGTTTCTGGCAGCATTATCACACAGGAAATCAGCTTGTTAGATTCAAATGTTTTTACACTTAAAATCGGATCCATTGTCAGAGGAGTGCCACCATATGGCGACTGTTCATGGCCTGAAAAACAACTTTTACACCACATGGAAGATACAACATTCACTCACAAGTAAGGGAAACAGCGCTGATTTGGCTTCTGAGTTTGGAGTACATAAAGTGCTGAAGGAATGAGTTCTAAAACATGGAAACTTGTTAGCATTTTTAAATGTCTTGTTCCATCGCTCCTTAAAGGTGCAGTAAGTTTTGCCTCTCTGTCGCCATCTTTGTTTGAAACCTACAGTTATTTGTGTAATTATCATCTTTACATGGGTTGTGCATCGGCACGGCTCCTCAGCCTGGATGAATCTAATGTTTGCTGTCAGTCACCACATCGGATACACAGATCTACATCTTGGAAGTATGTCCAAAATAAGAATTTTCACCAGAAAATGTCATCTGAACAAGTAACAAATCTGCCACTTTTGTTCTGACCAACTGAGGAAAAAAAGTATTACAATAATCACGCTGCCAATGGTGATTAAATCTAACGATTGCTTAGCTCGTATCACATCAAACGGTGCAAAGTATTATTATTGTTATACTTTGTTTTCAAATTGTTAATGTTAACAACATCAGCATTGCATAACTATGTGCATTTAGTATGTATTAGTCTCCATCATTTTTAGACACTAGAATTACTTACAGTTGCACCTGTTTTTAATCCTCTAATCTATGGAATAAATACTTCTGCACTACGCACACCGACAAAAATAAATAAATAAATAAAAATACTGCAGCAATGGTGAATGTTTCATAAATTAGAAAAATGTGTAAAACCTAACAAGCAATTATAGCCTAAATAAATGTTAATATGTTGTAATTGAGCTTTCAAATGAACCCAGCTTCTTTATTTTTAATCAATAACGAAAAAGATTAAATTCGTTTTAACCAATATAAAAGCATGTACTATGTCATGAACTGAAACATTGTAGGTTTTTATTACTGATTCCTACTGTGTTCCTAAATTTCGTGTCTACTTCTGAAATATGAGCTTTATTGAACTGAGAAATAGCTGTCTTACTCATGAAAAGAGATTGTCCAATGTGGAAAACGTGAAGCCTGAGATCAGATTTTGTTGTTCATTTTAAATGATTCAGCAATGACAAAAAACAAAAACTACCCTAACACTGGGTTATTACGTCTGACCCAGGATCTGGGTAAAACAAAAACTGCCCTAACACTGGAAAAATAACCCAAAAAAATGACCCAAAAGGCTCAACCCAGGACTTGGATAGAAAGAGTGTAGTTCCTTCGCCATTTAATATGCTGATGAGTGAAACGAATTGATTCAAACTAAATCATATTCCAAATTCAACATGTTGTTTGGCTTTGTTGCCTTTTTCAAGTTAAAAATAAAAGTTTGCAAGGACCATAATTAATCCCAAGATGCTTTATGACATCTTCAAATGATTTCCCAACTGGAAAAAAAAGATGTTATAAGACTTTCAGCTCTTCACATGCAGACACACAGCTCCAGATTTGTTGATCTGATCGTTTGCCTTTTTTCTTTTGTCTGATTTCCCACAGCCAACAATGGATACTGAAGCCTAATGAGTACATTGTAAATGAATGTAGCCATTTTAGCATATATTTATTAATATTTTCTTATGTGCATTGTTTTTATTGCAGAAAATCATAGTTTTGTGTGATTTGAAGCAACATCCATAACCTGATGGATAACATGTCTTATCCTGTGATACTGACTCTCATGGTGCCCAAAGAATCTAAATCATACAGGCATATATACTTCACTTGTTTTCTGATCCTTTATCTGCTTATATTGTCAATTAACATACGTCTTGTTATGATCATTATCATGACGAAAACACTTCATGAACCGATGTACATATTCTTGTCCTATCTGTGTGTAAATGGGGTTTATGGAGCCACAGGATTCTACCCTAAAATTCTGTCTGATTTAATGTTGGATTCATATGTGATCTCCTCTCTCATGTGTGCTCTGCAGATCTTTGTTATTTACAGCTCTTTACTGAGTGAGTTTACAATATTAACAGTGATGTCTTATGATAGATATGTAGCCATATGCAAACCTTTAGACTATCATTCCAAAATAACTAAATTCACCTGTGTGAAATTAATTCTGTTTTCATGGATTCTTCCCAACGGCGTCTCAGCTACAGCAATCCTGTTATCATACTTGAGGCCATTTTGTAAATATCATATCGACAAATTATATTGTGACAACTGGTCAGTTGTAAAACTGTCTTGTACATCATCTGTTGTGAATAATATCTATGGATATATTTTTGGTGTTATATTTGTTAGCTGTGCAGTTATTGTCATAGTGTCATATGTTAAGCTGGTCTCTGCATGTAAAGCATCTTTAGAAAACAGAAGGAAATTCTGGCAAACGTGTCTGCCACACATGTTATCACTGATAAATTTCACTTTTGCTTTGCTTTTTGATATAACGTATAGCAGATATGGTTCAAATGACATTCCAGAGAGTCTGCGTCATTTTCTGGCCTTAGAGTTAGTTATAGTCCCTCCTGTTTTTAATCCTGTAATGTATGGGTTAAATATTAGGACAGTGCGCAGAGTATTTTTCTCGTGTATTTCAGAAGCTAAAAAGGCTTAAATCCTTGATAATTACTTGATGTGATCTAATGAAACAGACATGCAAAATGGTACAATTAGTTTTATAAATTAATTACAGCAAAATGTAAGAAAAACAAGCATGTACAAGCTGTCAACATTATTTTTATGAACATCATTAGGAATAGAATCATAAAACATTCCAGAAAAAATGAGGCATATTTTTCTTTATTTGCTTTCACTGCTCCCTTTTTTTTTTTTTGTTTACATATTGTTGATTTAATGTTTGTCTAAATGACCAAACAAATATAATTAGAAAAGTCCTGGGAATTTTCTGAGACATATAGTTTAGTATGAAAAGAGCTGAATTATTGTCAGTATTTTGTTTGAGGTTTTTCTATACTTTACATTTTACTTCTATTTTATTATTTTAATATTTTACTTAAAATTATACTGTTGTTTTACATGTACACCAATAATGTCATTGTTGCCAATCAGACTTAACCCCTTACCATGCAACCCTCATTCTGGCAAGTGGGGCATAAATAACATACCAAAAATTAAAAGGTTGCTGCTCATAAGTCATCCTGACCTGGATAGACACATAATCAACATATATTAAATACATAGACATGACAATATTGCTCTGAGTTGAAATTATTTTATTATCTTATAGCTTTTGTTAACATAAGTCCAATACAACAGCCCAGCAACAAGACACTGCAGCAATATTACAATATTAATTTCAGACTAAAAAACACACTTTTGTGAGTAAAATGTCATCCAGCGCAGTTTTTAAAAATATATATAATACTGAATATGGCTAATAATACAATCCTATGAAGTAAATATGGGGAAAAAAGCAGTGTGTGCAGAGTTAAAGGAGTTTCAACTCATAAGTCTTTAGAGTTACTACATATTTTTATGATGGACAAGAACTTTTACCCTAGTATCCACCTGTGAGGGTCATGTTGGAAAACAGAGTTTGAGTTCATAAAGAGGCCAGTATGCAATATGAAGACCCAGAGTCAAAGTTGAAATCAGTCGAGAGTTTACTGAAGACAAAGTTCTCCACACTTTTATAGCTTATAAAGTACAAGCCAGTCTAGATGCGTAAAACTGTTTCGTTTAGACCTTCAGTCACCTCACATACACCAACTGCAGATATAATTAGCATTAATACCAGAATAGATGCAGTGAGTTTAAGATTTAAACTACGATTCCATATTCATTATGTAATACAAGAGGAGGGAATTGTAAATCCACCCCTTCAGTCTGAACTTGTGATGATTTCACCAGCTCTGGAATCAGAAAAAAAAACAAGAGTTTGGTTCCAAAACGCGATAAACGCCAAAAAAAATTGAGTTTCCGCCAAAATCAGTATTGTATCTGGTTGGTATTGAAAAGTCATTTATTAATTTTGCGCGATATCCGTCGTGTAATAACATGTCATGTTTTCTCCCTTTCTTTCCAAAACGCAACAAACGCCAGTCTTTCTCTGCAGAATGCGATATATCCGCTCAACCAATCACAGCGCACCATTCCACGCACTGTAAACAGTAATGGCGGCGCTCTGAATACATCCATCATCCTAGTTTTCCTTATCTGCTTTGTACTTTGTGATCAACAAAAACAGAAAAATGAATAATTTTGACGGCATTGATGAACCTGTGGTGGTTTCTGCGGTGGGGAAGAAACGCAAGTCATCGAAATGTAATCATTTACGTGAGGAGATTAAGAAGATGAGGCACTCGGTCAAGCTATTGCTTGTTCCACGACAGCATCAAACTTCTGTCACGGTCCCCAAAACTAAATCATGGACAGTTTTTAAAAGCGTTTTTAATACCAATGTACTCTGTAAATGTGTTTATTTTAACCGTACGTTGGCGCCAGATACTCTTTAATCAGTAATGACAAACGGAGACATAATTCATTTGAACAAGATGACTCGTTGAATTCATTTTGGGAGCGACGACTGAATGTATTTTTAGTAAAATGCCTGTATATAAGATTAGTATTGGCAAAGTTCAGAGGCTGTCATATATGTGAATCAACTTACTTTGTTGTGTATTTTCAATATGAAAAATAACTTTTATATTGATGGATTAATTGCATTTTGAAAAAACAAAACGTGCCATGGATTTATTGCATTTTGGGGAAAAAATAATCCGTTTTTATAATATCAAAATGTAGATTTGAATTTTTAATGTTTTTATAACCAAAATATGCTATGTGAAAGTTTGAAACAGAAAATAGTGGTTTTCATCTTGCCACTTTCTTGGTAAAGAAAACACCTTTTTACTCAAATTAATCAAAATGGAGTCATAGCGTTTTGGAACCAAACTCTTCAGTCTACTTTTACATATTTAATCATTTAGCTAAAGGAGTTACACATTAGGTATTCATAAAAGGGTTAAAATATAGGATAAAATGAAATGTATGACATAATGGCATGCTTTTTCATTGTCCAACCAAATGTGTTGCACTAATTTGAAATGTACATAAATGAGAGCACAGGTCAGTCAAACCAGAAACCATTATGATGAGGGACTTGATCATTTGACGTTCATTGATCAGTAGATGAATCGATTGATCAGTTGTACTCAACCTTCACTGGAAACCTGGAAAATCCTTCAGTGCAATCAGGGAGTAGCTGGAGGTTTGATCTCACTTTCAGACACTAATGGAAACAGACAGACAGGCAATTTAAGTGTCATATCTTTTTAAGGTTATAGTATGTCTTTTATTTTCAGGAACTAATTCAACCAACATTAGTTGTAACAGCAACAGTGTTAGGAAACATTATGTTTAAATGTAATGTACATTATGACTATTACTTTTGTGTATATAGCACCGAAAAGTGAATACACAGACTTTTTTGCCATTATTAGATGACATTAATAGTGGAGATTTGAAAGGGAAAAGGAAAATCATGCATTGTATGTGTTTATGTATGTTTGAACCGCATCACTGCCAGATAATGCATATTGAAAATACTTACCACTAGGGGGAGTAACTGCTGTTGAGATATGAATGCCATGCTGTGATTCAGCGACTGTCTGCAGCAGTTTTCTCTTTCTCTCATCCAGTTCCTCTTCTTGTGCTGAGGCCTGTACTTCTTTCTGCTCCTGCAATCTGTTGTTCTCTGTGAGCAGAAATTCTTCTATGTCCTTTGATTCTCTTGGATTCTTTTCTATCTTTTTCTCGTTGCCTTTGAGTTGCTCCAGTTCTCTTTGTAGCTTCTCATAGTCAGACATCAGCTGACTCTCTCTTTTATTGGAGGCGGTCAGTTCTGCATTTACCCGTCTCTTATGATCCCTAAGGTCAAACAACTCTTCTCTTAATTCATTTTTTTTCTCTTTGAGAACATCAATCTGTTGACTTAACTGATTCTCTCTGTTTGTGGAAGCATCCAAGTCTTTCCTTAACTGATTCTCTCTGAATCTATGAGCATCCAGTTCTTCCCTTAACTGATCCAATTCTTCACGCAGATCTTGTAATTCTCTCACATTTTCAGAATTCTGTTTTTCCATTTCTGTAATTTCAATTATTAGATTTTCCTCTGTTGTTTTCATTTCTGCCAAATCTCCTCTCAGTATACTCTCCCTCTCCTCATATGTAGCATCAAATTCTTTCTTAAAATAAGCTTCGGCTTTGTTTAGCAATTCAAGATCCTTTGTAAAAAAGCTCCCCTTTCTCTGTTTCATCACTGTCCCAGTAGCGTCATGGAATAGCTTTAGGACATTGTCCTCATCATTCTCTAAAATATGGAACCTTGTTCTGCACTTTCTGACACAATGGTTCCTGCCTATATCGCTGTTACTGTATTCATGCATAAATAACACCATACTGTAGTCTAACACCTCCTGCCCAAACAATTCACAGAGAGCTCGTAGAAGGTAATGCTCTTTACCAGAGTTACGCACATCTCCAAGCACTAACAGAAATGCATGAGGTCCAGGAAAGACCAGTGAGTAACAAAACTCCATGTCACTTTTCAAAGCTCTGACTCTGTTCCTGAAGAAGAGGTATGTTTTCAAGTTTTCCAGCCAATAAGCGGGTGTTTTTACTACAGAGACATGTCGTCCGCTGACACAAGCCTCTCTAAACTCACATGATCCACCACGTTTACTGGTATCCATTCTGTTGGCATCTGTTGACCTAAGAATGGTATCACAGGCTTCATTTATCAGAACCTCATCGCTTCCAAGGACCATGAATCTAAGTCTTTTAATGAAGTCTGTGGGTTGTTTTGCTTCATCTGAAAATGTTTCATCTGTTACAAAGAGAATGAAAGTTTTAATGCATTTGTGGTCTACAGATAACTGTAAATATAATGTAAAATCTGCATCAGTGGTGTAATCTCTGATGCCTCAATAGACTCGAGAATTGATATCCAATAACTAGTTTTCAGAAACTCAAAAATCTAAATAAAATGAACTCTATATTTTACCTTGTCAGAAAGATGCATATATGTGCACAAGTTAAAACGAAAGTGTTACCTCTCTTTTGTAGTCTTTGTGCCATGTTGAATATGGAAAAGATTTGGATACAATTCTGAAAAGCAAGTTAATTTTAGTTATAAAAAACTGAAAGAGCAAAATGAACACTGTTCGATCCAGTAGCTATTCAAACAAATTAATAGAATCAAACCATCACTACAGACTGAAACAACACTTGAGCACAGGATGTGGTTTGGTTCAAGTGTACAGAAATCAAACCCAGAAGAAGCAGGAAGTATTATCGTGTGGCTTTGTGAATTTGTCTGGTTTAGCGTGACAAATTGTACCAGCCAACTTTGAGATCAAAATGCATACTTTGCAGATCTGCAAGATTGTGATAGAGAAGAGACATTTCTGGCATAGACAAGATGGTCTAGCAGATTTAACAGTAGATCTTTCGTAAATGTGCCTTTAGTTAGTAAAGGATGATAATTATTGCAAAGGATGTCTGTGAAAGATGTGACCAGCAAATATTAGCAATTTAGAACAGTATTGCATCATCAGACACTTTAAAATGTATACTGTCACAAACCTTGAATCGGATGGTTTAAAAAAAGCAGAGAACCACACTAGAGTCTAATCTAGCTCTGTTTAAAACAATGTACTTAAAATAATATATTAGAGTTATTAATAATATACTATTAAAAACAAAACACTTTTTTGAACCTTTTAATATTTTTATTGCTCGGTACAGTGAGTGTGCTCAGTTCCTTCAAAAATTTGCATGTACAAAAATGTACTAAAAAACAAAACTATAGTCTGTCTTAGACCAGCAGGAAGCATTCAGTTGAATGTGGAATGTATCTAGACAAGTTGATGCTTGTTCCCTCCCTACACTGATAATCTGAAATGATTTTTTTGAAGATGTGAATAAAACAAAGGTCACTGTAATATGCTTTACAAGAAAACACTTCAGGTTTTTGGCTATAATGAAGAAAAAACAGCTAGACAAATATCAATGTTTATTCCATATTAAACTTTACATAAAAAAAAAAAACTTTACAGATTTGCAATAAAACAACAACAAAACAATATTGCAATATTAGAATCAAACTGTAAATGATCAGCTTAGCTCAAGATCATTCAAATATTTGTTTTTTAAGACAATATAATTTGCCTCAAACATTGTTCTTTAATCTCCACATATTGAATTGGTGTTATCACACTGTAAACCCTAATGCTCAAAATACTTAATTGGTTTGAGTAGGACGAACTTAAATTGAATTAGTTCAGTTCAATTAACTGCTGAGTATTTAGCACTTTCTCTTTTGAGTTCACAGCACTGACATATTTCAAGTAAACTGAACTGTTTCATTGTTTTGAGTTTTATGAACTCATTTCTTTTAATTTAGACAAACTTAAGTTTAACTGAAACTTGACTGGGATTTCTATTTCCCACTTGTGAAAAACTTGTGAAAAGATGTCTTTCAGTTAGTCAAATAGCAAATAGTGGAGCTCTGCAGCCATCTACTGGTAAAAGTGATAATTTTTTACTGTTAAAACTGCATTTTCCAAAAGATGGGCAAAAATCTTACACTAAACCATGTCAAATTAAAACCTATTTTAAAAAAAAAAAAAAAAAATATTATTTATATAAATTTAAAAGATATCATAAATTCTCCAAAAACTAATGTGGAGGAAAAACATTAATAAACAGAGTAAAATTACATTTGTTAAAAAATATTTAAAAAATTATTTTGTTACAAAATTACTACATTTTGTTGCCTGGGCCCCCCAAACGAAGACTGTATAAGGGTTAAGAGTCTCATTAAATGATCTTAATAAGATTGGTTTCAATTCCTCTCTAAATATCTCGTACCATTCAGATGGGAAGCCATCACAGCCTGGGGATTTGTTTTTTAGCCCACTTATCTCTTTATCTATTTCCGCCATCATGATTGGTGCAGTGAGGAATTTGTTTTGTATTGTGCCAATTGTGGTATTGTGCCTTCTGTATTCAAATTACAACAAAAACTGAACTGGCGTCGCGTCAGTTCCATAAGTTGTATACGGAAGGCGGTCTGGTGGAAGCTAGATATTTTACTTCATAACTTGTTAAATATGGATTTTTTTTTTTACACAAACGCATCGCTTCGCTTCAGAAGGCCTTTATTAACCCCTCGGAGCCGTGTGGAGTACATTTATGATGGATGGATGTGGATGGAAGCACTTTCTTCAGCTCATACTCACTGATCCCGCTCACTGCCATTATAAAGCTCGGATGAGTCAGGATATTTATTAATATTTCTCCGATTGTGTTCATCAGAAAGAAGAAAGTCATATACACCTAGGATGGTTTGAGGGTGAGTAAAGCTTGGGGTAAGTTTCATCTGAATCCTTTAAAGCTTTTATGCTTTTACTTCATACTTTTAGGTCATAAACTGCATCATTTCATGAATTATTTGGCATTAAAGTCACAAGGAAATCAAAATGGACAATTCTTGTTTTTTTGTATGGAATATTGCAGAATTTATTTTACATTGAATCAAAGTATACAAAAACATTGCAATATTCTTTGCAAAACATTCAGATTAGTTCAAAGGTCGCATGAAAATATTTGAAACATTTTTTTGCTTAATAAATTGTCTAATGTTAACACAATGTTGACTTCTTTTACACACTGATCTTTAGCACTATTAAAACACAGCATGACTGGAGAGTTTGGGGCGGTTTCCCGGACAGGGTTTAAATGAAGCCAGGATAGGCCTTAATCCAGAATAGTTAATCGTGGTTTAAAAAATGGCTTTCTGAAACACAGATTAAGTACAGATTACTAAAACCTGGACTATGGAGTCTTGAATTAAAATAAACCAGATTAATTTAAAACCAACTGTGCAAATCTGAATTAGCATGAGAGAGGTTGCCTGTAAAACATGGAATGAACCAAGAAAAGCTTAAAATTGCATGGAACTCAGAAGCAAATCCAAGGAAAACAATGGCAGCAAAAAAGACTCCAATATAAAAACTTAACTAAACAAGAGACATTTATTTTAAAGCAAGCTAAAAACATCAGCTGTGAAAAAAAGAAATCTTTTTAAATAGATGAATTCTATATATATAATAATCATATGATTATTAATGCTTTTGTTTTGTCCTTTACATAGCAACAAACTAAACGTAGCTATTTACACATTTGATAATCGGTGTTGGCAGTCTAGAAATGATACTGGTTCAAAACCTGATCTAAAGCACTATCATAGTGGTTGCTTCATTATATTAAAAAAACAAAAACAAAAAAAAAAAAAAAAAAGGTTTTAGGCAAACTTATGCCTAAACTACAAACCCGATTCCAAAAAAGTTGGGACACTGTACAAATTGTGAATAAAAAAGGAATGCAATAATTTACAAATCTCATAAACTTATATTTTATTCACAATAGAATATAGATAACATATCAAATGTTGAAAGTGAGACATTTTGAAATGTCATGCCAAATATTGGCTCATTTTGGATTTCATGAGAGCTACACATTCCAAAAAAGTTGGGACAGGTAGCAATAAGAGGCCGGATAAGTTAAATGAACATATAAGGAACAGCTGGAGGACCAATTTGCAACTTATTAGGTCAACTGGCAACATGATTGGGTATAAAAAGAGCCTCTCAGAGTGGCAGTGTCTCTCAGAAGTCAAGATGGGCAGAGGATCACCAATTCCCCCAATGCTGCGGCGAAAAATAGTGGAGCAATATCAGAAAGGAGTTTCTCAGAGAAAAATTGCAAAGAGTTTGAAGTTATCATCATCTACAGTGCATAATATCATCCAAAGATTCAGAGAATCTGGAACAATCTCTGTGCGTAAGGGTCAAGGCCGGAAAACCATACTGGATGCCCGTGATCTTCGGGCCCTTAGACGGCACTGCATCACATACAGGAATGCTACTGTAATGGAAATCACAACATGGGCTCAGGAATACTTCCAGAAAACATTGTCGGTGAACACAATCCACCATGCCATTCGCCGTTGCCGGCTATATCTAAACATGATCCAGAAGCGCAGGCGTTTTCTCTGGGCCAAGGCTCATTTAAAATGAACTGTGGCAAAGTGGAAAACTGTTCTGTGGTCAGACGAATCAAAATTTGAAGTTCTTTTTGGAAAACTGGGACGCCATGTCATCCGGACTAAAGAGGACAAGGACAACCCAAGTTGTTATCAGCACTCAGTTCAGAAGCCTGCATCTCTGATGGTATGGGGTTGCATGAGTGCGTGTGGCATGGGCAGCTTACACATCTGGAAAGGCACCATCAATGCTGAAAGGTATATCCAAGTTCTAGAACAACATATGCTCCCATCCAGACGTCGTCTCTTTCAGGGAAGCCCTTGCACTTTCCAACATGACAATGCCAGACCACATACTGCATCAATTACAACATCATGGCTGCGCAGAAGAAGGATCCGGGTACTGAAATGGCCAGCCTGCAGTCCAGATCTTTCACCCATAGAAAACATTTGGCGCATCATAAAGAGGAAGATGCGACAAAGAAGACCTAAGACAGTTGAGCAACTAGAAGCCTGTATTAGACAAGAATGGGACAACATTCCTATTCCTAAACTTGAGCAACTTGTCTCCTCAGCCCCCAGACGTTTGCAGACTGTTATAAAAAGAAGAGGGGATGCCACACAGTGGTAAACATGGCCTTGTCCCAACTTTTTTGAGATGTGTTGATGCCATGAAATTTAAAATCAACTTATTTTTCCCTTAAAATGATACATTTTCTCAGTTTAAACATTTGATATGTCATCTATGTTGTATTCTGAATAAAATATTGAAATTTGAAACTTCCACATCATTGCATTCCTTTTTTATTCACAATTTGTACAGTGTCCCAACTTTTTTTGGAATCGGGTTTGTACAATTGTTTATAGTTTCGTAACAGTTAATAATGTTTTTATTAGTTTGCACGATTTGTGCAGTCTTCCCTGACTGAATGCAGACATTCACTTCATATCATGTCACAGCTAACTTCAACTAGTCATATTGATATTGTTTCGTTGTGCTTTTCCTTGTACCTTGCAATGCTTTAAAACTCTTTTATTAGTTGTCATTTGTTGAATACGTCACTGCCCGTAACACCCAAGATAAACATGTAGCCTATAAATGTATCTAATATTTTTTTGTAACATAGTATACTGGTGTGGTGATCCATATGATGTTAACTTGCCTTATTCCGAGCCAGCCTATTCAACATTTTCCATGTTCTCTGGTTGTGAACTGTCTGCCGTCTGGTTGTAAAAGTCATACAGTGCTGAAAGATGTTGCTGAAATGTCATTGTTTTTTTCATGTTTCCATTAATAATACATTTTTTTTTTAAAATTTACAAACAAATATAAATTTACAAATTAAAATCATCACAAGGTTTAAGGTTGCACTGTGAGACCGAAAAATTTCAGAACACCTGAATAATTACAGCTACACTGATTTCCAATAGAAGAATCGATATTGTGAGCAGATATAGAATATTCTTAAATACATGAACTAACCAGGCTACCATTTACAGTCTATGGATGATATCAATTGAATTTGCCTGCTACTTAAGAAAGCCACTAGATGGCACTGTGTTAAGAGTTATGTGTTGGATAGGATGCAACTAAAAAAAAAAAAAAACTAATAGCATGTTGATGTGTTAAGACAAATAAAAGCATGTTAGGACTGCACTGATAAGTATTTTATTAAAATTACTGAACAAATCAATAACATCGCCTAATATTTAACCTCCAGAGGTGGTATTTAGTAGATGCATTTATCAAAACTATTTCACTCTCTCTATCCTGACTGCAACATTATGATTAACTTGCAGTTACATCATTGGATTAGGCTATTTCCTTTAACAGTAGGAATATGTGTTATTTTAAGTGGACATTACAAGAATTCAAAATAGTACAAATAATGATAATAATTTTGACATTATTGTAAACCTTGTGGAAGACTTTGCTCTGTTAAAAATACAGTTAAAGTTCATATAGTTAAAGTTATTAATTAATATAAAACACTCTTCGAACTATTCAACATTATTTTATTATCAGTATATGGAGTGTGGCTCGTTTTATCATTCAATATTTTACATTCAGAGTATAAACTTTGCAATATTAGAATCAACTGTACAAACATTCAGATTAGTTCAAAGGTCAATACATGAAAATATATGAGATTTTAAACAATTCACATATCTATTTGCTGTTTAGCATTATAACATCAAACATTGACACTTCATGAAGTCAAGACAATGTTGACCTGTTCTTTTACACCAGTTCACTAACACTGTTAAAACACAGGCAGGCATGAGTGAACCCTTTTTCATCTCCTCCAAAAATTATTTATTCCAGGATGCATTTCTGAACTAATGATTCCACCGAAATATGACATCTTTACAGAAATGCAAAAGAAATAAACAAATAGAATATTCTTGGTATGTCAAACACCATATGAGGCTGTTGGCAACAAATTAGTGTGTAAATACATCATGTCATGCACTGTTGAGTGTGTAGTGCAGAAAAATGACATTGACACCATAGTTGGATAAAAAAAAAAAAAAAAAGTACCTAAGAAAAGCTGGTTAGTTGTGAAAAAAGCTTGTGCAGAATTTGTTTGATATTTTAAATCTAATGCAATGAAATTTAGTGTGGGAGGAGATAACTTTTAACACCTGTGTTCACCAGCAGTCAAATATGAACAAAATGAGGGTCACCTGTTCACTTTAACAAACTCATTTGAGACCCACTAGTGAGATCTCGCATTATGAGAGTTTATGCAATTTATCCAAATTGGAATGTACAAGTCTGTTTATCACACAAAACAACATATTACAGAAGACTTCAGGGGCAAACTGGCCTTATGGAGCACCGGGACATTTCCCTTTAAAGGGAACTTTGGGT
The DNA here is from genome assembly GCA_039654765.1 of Mylopharyngodon piceus. Lineage (NCBI taxonomy): Eukaryota > Metazoa > Chordata > Actinopteri > Cypriniformes > Xenocyprididae > Mylopharyngodon > Mylopharyngodon piceus. The sequence goes on along the minus strand of CM077461.1, from coordinate 5,346,010 downwards.
ATTAAGACTTGTATGGCTTAAAGGGGGGGTCTAATGCTATTTCATGCATTCTGACTTATTTACACTGTTAAAGAGTTGGATTCTCTTGCTAAACATGGCCAAAGTTTCAAAAAACGAGTTGGACGTATGACGGAGTATTTCTGTTTCTGAAAGTTTTTTTCGAGTATGAGATTTGTCACTTTGTTTTTAGACCACGAAATCAACAATGTGACCAAAGAAGTGTGTTTTTGGTTGTAAGGGAAAGATGACCTTGCTTCCCAGAGAACCCAGCGTTAAGTGGAGCTGAGAGATTTGTGTTCATGCATTACATTGATGCGCTCTCGACATTTGTCATTAAAATAACCATAGAAACAGCCTTAAATTAACTATCAAAATAAGGATAAAGTCGTGTCTGAAAGTTGCAATCAATTTTTTATTGGTTAAAATGAATGGAGAATCTCTTGTGTTTTTCCGTGGCTGCTCGAGCCCTCAGGATGGGTGCTTATGATTTTATAAACAAGACCCAGTTCGACGCTGGATTTACAGATCGTTCAAACGGAAAGATGGTGCAGTCACAGCGATAATGATCCCGGTCATGAGTCGGAACCGCAGATGGTGAGTAAAGCTGCATCAAATGTCTTGTCAATGTTTTGTTGGCAATCGGTGCGTAAGTGCATATAATGTAAACAACACGAACGTATAATGAATCAAAAGTTATCCAGGGATAATGCAATGGTGTATTGTGTGTGTTTAAATACATTTGTTTAGCTGACCATCGATAGTTTGCTATGCAAAAGCTGTGCACGCTCGTGACTCTTAAGCTTCGCCCACGGCACGCCTCCAGGAGCTCGGCTGTTTTCGGAAAGACTCGGTACAGCATATCTGTCTTTTATATATCTGATAAAACTAAAGACTCTTCAGAGATATGAAGGATGCAATACTACTCTATAGGTACTCAAGATTAACATGAGATTGACAGAAACTGTGTGTGTTATGTACCCTTTAATATAACATAAATGATGTCTCCTACTGAAATATGTAGTAGAAAACCCATGAAAGATTTACGTTATTTAAAAAATCCACATCGTTTTATACATATTTTGGACAACGGGGGCACCATTTTGTTTAGGTGCACAGTGCATTTTATGTCGATGACGTCAAATGGTTGCTCTCAGTGAGCTACTGACACTACCTGTTGCTATTTTTACCGCAACACAACTCAGAATATAATATACACATATTATATTGTGTACATTGTGCGGCTTTTGGTTGTAATTTTCAGTCGAAGGGCAACAAGAGAAGCGATGTATGTCTTCAGTGCTTTCCTAGCGATTTGAATAGGAGAAAAAAATCACTTTTCCGTATAATGTGGCATTGTATCAAACTTTTGTATTCCGAGTTGTGTTGCGGTAAAAATAGCAACAGGGTAGTGTCAGTAGCTCACCGAGTGCAACCATTTGACGTCATCGACGTAAAATGCACTGCGCACCTAAACAAAAAGGCGCCGCCCATTGTCCAAAATAACGTAAATCTTTAATGGGTTTTCTACTACATATTTCAGTAAGAGACATCATTTACGTTATATTAAGCCATACAAGTCTTAATACCCGGGGTTCCCTTTAAGATAGATCAACTAACAGGGTTAGCCTACAAGATTAGCAGTCCTGTGGATTACATGAACAGGGTGACGGTGACAGCAGCAGCTGAGGTGGCCTGGGATGGAGTCAAATCCCCGGCCTGAATTATTGTCTCAGTCCGCCACTGGAAGACTGGAATATAGTACACGAGTTATGTTAAGATGCTTCATGGTGTTTTTGCCTTTTTTAGAGCTTGACAGATGTGGTCACGATGAACTTCAAGTCTGGAAAAGAGCAGTGTGAAAATACATAATCATACAGGCTTGCCTTGGAGTAAATGATGACAGACATTTATTTTAGGGTGAACTATACAAACCAGTAAAGTCCTTAAACTCACATCGGGAAAATCATAATGCATGGCCTGTGTAAAATTTTAGAAACATTATTACATTTATTAATATACAGCAGTTAGTGAATCTTTTGAGGAAAAGATTTAGTGAGTACAGTAACATTTGGATGTATTTCAATAGATTTCTTACTATAATGTGGACATAATTCCTTGCCATTTCGTCTTACAGGTTTCTGGATCCCAAGAGTGAACATCACTGGTTTGTGAATCATCTCTGCTCTTCAGCTCTCCTTCACGTTCTGTGTTAGAGGACAATATTTCACTACACAAACCTATAAACATTTAACATGTTCTTAACTCATTACATTGGTAATATTGACTGTCCCAGAGACAGTAGAGATAATAGATGTTATAATACTCACCAGCAGGAGGAGGATCTGCTGTGCTCTGATGATGTTCTCTGGACACTAAGAAAAATGTTTAGTGCCAATTTCTTAATGCATTTAGCAATTTTTTTTTTTTTTTTAGAAAAAAATCCATTGAATACAGTTTGCAACAGCATATTTCAAACAAATATAATGCTTACTGTTAGGTGGGCCTATTGCAAAGCTGTTTCGTCTTGCAGGTTTCTGGATCCCAGGTGATTGTGAATCATTTCTTCTCTTCAGCTTTCCTTCAAGGTCATACAGAGGTCTGTCTTTGTTCTCAGACACTATAGAAAAACAAATAATTTTCTCTAGCATTTCCTGTAGCGAATTCAGTCCACTGAGAAAATATTTGTGATTTAAACTTTCGCATTGTTAAATTCAAATGGTTACAGTGTTAGAGGACACCTTTTGAGAACACAAATCTAGTAGTAGCCCCAGTGAACCTGGTAAATCTAATGGTATTAATGACCGTACATTTGTACAGATAACAAATAGTAAAATACTCACAAGCAGGAGGAGGATCTTCTGTGGTCTGATGATGTTTTCTGGATCTCACATCTCTCTGTGTCACTTCTCTCTCTCTGATCTCCAGCTCCTTCTGTCTTTCATCCAGTTGCTTTTCTCTTCTATGCACGTTTCTCTCTCTTTTATGCAGGCCGTCTTCTTTAACTCTTGCATTGGTCAGATTATTTTCTAGTTGTTCTTTTAACTCTTCCATTTTTCTTCGAAGTTTCTTTATGTCGTCCCTTAACTGATCCTCTCTGCCTTTAGAATCATTTAATTCTTTTCTTAGTTCATTTTCCTTTTCCTTATACTCCTCCTGAAAATAATTGCTAGCTTTTCTGAAACACTCCAGATGTGTTGTGAAAAAACTGTTGTCTTTACTCTCTGTCATTGACTCTATTTTTTTAAATAATTCATTCACACTGTAGTCAGTGTTGTGTAAAATGTGGTATCTACCTCCACACATCTTCAAACAGTAGTTCTTTGTTGGATCATTGTGTCTAGCCTGATCTATAAATAATACCATACAATAGTCTAAGACCTTCTTCCCGAACACGTCACTGAGAGCTCGTAAAAGATAATTATCTCTACCAGAGTTTTTCACGTCTCTGTGTACGACCAGAAACACATGAGGCCCAGGAAACAACATAGACTCATATGACTCCATGTCATTTCTGATAGCTTTGACTCCGTTGCTGAAAAACAGGTATGATTTCAAGTGTTCTAGCCATGTGAATGGAGTTTTTAATACAGAAACCTGTCGTCCACAAGCATTAGTATTCCTAGGCTCTAATTTTCCAAATTTAAATGCAGGCTTTTTGTTTCTTTTCCTAAGGATTCTGCCACATGCTTTATCCAGAAGAACATCATCACCTCCAAGCACCATCAATCTCTGCTTTCCATTGGAGCCTGTGGACGGTCCGGCTACATCTGTGAATGATTCATCTGTTAAAGCAAAGTCATTAGACAAATGCATAAAACCTGTGTGACTCAAAATTTAAAAAAAAAAACCCAAAAAAACTGAAGCAATCGAAATCTTCTTCAATTTTATAAGTATTGAAATGAAAATATTGCACAACACTGGTATACCGGGTTCCAAACAGTGACTATTTTTATACATTTTTAGCAAATTGGGTATAAAGACTAATGGCCATAAGTTTTAAAATGTGCCACACACAATAATTCCTACACCACTGATGTAATTAATGTATAGGTAATACAAATTCTAACATTCAGTGCCATTTTACTGAGTGTAAATGAAACGTGTGTCAACTTCAAAGTAACTAAACTGAATGTGCACCTGGTTGATCTTGGTCCTCTGGCATGTTGGTAAATGACTGTGAATCTAAGGGAAAAAACACTTGTAAATGTAACAAAAAAAATTACCAGACCCAAAGATGTGATTAATGACAGAATTTTCATTTTTGGGAGAACTAACCCTTTAATATACTCTAAAATACAATACTATAATACTACCAAGTCCCTAGATAAAATCAGAAAACAAACAGTCGTTTCTGTCAAAATGTACCGTGGCTGCCAAATTAAGCTACTTACCATGTTTTCCTACAAGAGGAACTGCAAGAAAATATTAGACAGAGTGTCAGAATTCCTTCATAAAATACATGTATTACATCTATATGCAAAATACATTAAATTTTTCACATTTCATCTTCTTTATAAGAAAATAAAAAGCCGACACGACGCTTTGAACTGAAACCTCAACGTTTAGCATTGTGATTCTGGGGCTGCAGCTGGAGATCCAAGTCTCTCCATATGTTTGTTTTTCGACGTTCCCTATATTTACCCCAAGACTAAGGGAGGACGTGATAACAATGGTTAAGCTAACGCTATTGTTGTCATTAAAGGGTAAATCTGTAAAGTCATGATATGTCAATTCATTCAACAATGATCCAGTTGTTTAAAAGTTAGATGTGGTACTCACTCAGATCCCCTTCATCTCTGCGACCTGCAAAATACAAAACAAGTAGTTTTTGTTAATAGCTCATACTCGGATTAGTCCGCAGGTTATAATTACCTGGGACCTTGCGATCTACAAAAAAAATAGGCCGATAAATTCACCTTCAGTACTCAAGTTCTCAAAGAAAGATTGAGAAAGTGAGAGTATATAGAGTTACCGACCTCTGCCTCTGCGTCTTCGCCTCCTCCCCATAGCCTACTGCAGAGAATGAAAAAAAAAAAAATGAAAGGAAAGGAAAGCAACAAAATATCAACTGTTAGAACAATTCAAAATAAACCTAATTTTAGGCCTGAGACAATCTTCCGCAAAAAGGCTTGTTTCGAAAGTGAAAGAGACAAAACTGGGATCTCATTCACGTGCGTGCGCACAAAATCTGCGTATGAATGTTTTCACGGAAAAAATCATGATACACCATTAACTTTCATATAGGCTAGACCTACTAAAATTTATTCTTAATTTAAGAACAAAAGTTGTGTTGCATGCTCTGTTAGAAAAGGCCTGATTTTCCTGATGTTGTGCAGTGTAAATCTACATGACCGAGCTGTCTTTGCAATGTTGTCTTTGCAGTTGGTCAAAGGTTACTCCAAGATTTCTGGCCGACATTGATGGGGTAATTGATGAACACACGTCCATCAAGCGCGTGTTTACATAGAAAAACAATGGAAATGTAGCGCAATGGAATGGGAAAAAAACCTTTAAAGTTTAGACAAACAAAATGAACAAATAGGCTATACACGCTTGCTCAAAGTAAATTATTCAAATATACACATATCCTGTGATAGCACAAATAAATGCGCAGCTGTCTGCATTTGTACTCTGTAAAGAAAATATAAATGAACACGCTGTTGCATTTTTAATAACTTTTGAAACTTTTGTTGTTTACTGACAATTATTTGCCGTTTGATCCGATACTCAAGGAGCTTTCCCGGTTTTAATCTCCTTGTCCATGGAAGAGAATTTATGTCACGCAAAATTACACAGGAACGATGATACAGTTTTTAACCAGGGTTTGTTGGGGTGCAGTTACATGAAATTCGTTTTCTGTGTTCCATTCCACATTCGTTTTAAGGTATTCCACGCAGGCTAAACGCTCAGTTAGATGAATATTAAATTATTTTATCTAGCTTTTAAGCAGGATTTTTTTTTTTAATTATTATTTAATTTATTTATTTATTTAGGTGTAGAGCCCTTCTAAATTTAAGGTATTATTTTTATAAAAAATCTTTGTGGGAGTTTTTATTGAAAAAAGAAAAAAAGTGTTATAAAAGTTATTTGCTTTTGTGATCATGAGTATTTGAATATTGGAATGTGGATTCACATTTGGGATCGCAACCATTATTTTTTTTCTTTTGAGGGTGAAGTTATTTGCAAAGTAATTCATATCTTGTTAGCGTACAAAGTTTTAATGCTGTTGAAATTTAGGGGAAAATGACAGAAAACGTATTTTTATTTTATTGGAAATCTGTTTAACCAATGAGGTGCTCTCGGAGGGGCGGAGCCAAAAAAAAAAAAAAAAGGAAAAAAATAATACAGCCTGATGTCGTCGGTAGAGAGTTAAGTGAGGATTAGTAACAAAAAAAAAAGACTGAGCTTAACGATGTTAACAGTTAAGAGACTGTAAGAACTGAATATCCAAAAGATTGAGTTCAGAAAGGGATTTAACTTTGCTTTTGAAAAGCCGATTGAACTGAAAAAAAAAAGTGATCGAAAGGAGGGATCGAAGGTGCTGTGTTGCTGAGGCAAATCGGGATTCGTTCGTGGATGGAGGAGGAGTTCGTCTGGACATGTTGATCGTCGTCGCTGGATGTATCCAGTTTGCTGCTGTTCTTTCCTTTGTGCTTCCTGATTTGGGATCGGTAACGATTTCCTGGAATCGTTTTCTCTGGATCTGTGAGTACTCAGTGTGGTGTCAAATTACAACGAGCTCCAACATAGCGCGCCAGCGAACAAACTAAAATCCCAGCTGGGTAGAGTACATTACTTTGGGTTTATTGTGGTTTAATGTGATTTTCTGGACTTGTGTGAGTGTGAATTGTGATTTCATTGATTGAACTTCATTTGAAGAGAAAGAAAAAAAAAAAACAACGAATCAAAAGAGTTCCAGTTTAATAAATGTATGTTTATTGTTCAGTTCACATTCTGGTGTTTTTGCTGTGGAGAAAGGAAAAACGTATGGTCATGGTTATTTACATTTGGTAATGTTGGACCACAGTAACTGAAACTTTAATCTGTAGCTACTTCCACTGTCTAATTATAAAACACTAAACTGACACTAATAGTGGTATCTGAAGATCTGGGTTTTTTTTTTAATGTAAATTAAGTAAATTTAGAAATGTGCCTCTCACCAGGTTATTGTTAATTTAGAAGTTCCCCTAGATAAAATTCTTACATTTGAGCCATATTTATTGGTGAGAGGGCTACATAGGCTATTGCCACCCCAAAGAAATCGCTGGGTATTACCTGGCCACCCCTGAAAAAAAGTTCTGGCTCCTGTCTGGGTGGCCTTAAAGTCTCCCCTGTAGTTAATAATTTTATACCTTAAATCTAATCTTTGATCACCAAAATTATATTTTTTCGTTCCCCCCCTTTTTTTCCTTTCGATGAAACTATGACTTTTTTCTGTGTAGCCTATATGTTCAGTTATTTAAAAAAAAAAAACTTAAATAAAAGAAAGTAGGATAAGTCAAGATTAAATATAGCTCTGCAAAATTTCTGTTAATTTTTTACAGATTTATTGTAGGCCTAATTGCCATTATCAGTAAATTTACTTTACTGCATCATAACTAACCATGCTTTACTGTCAATTGTCAAAAATACGCAATTGTGTCAAAATTATTCTTGTTAACTTCTTTCTTTCCTTACTTATTAGCTGGCTTTAAATTTAAAGGCCTATTCATTGTGGAATGTGTGGGTAAGGTTAGTCAAACACACCCACAAACACACACAGACCTATACACACATATTTCAATTCACCCACTGCAACCAACAAAAAGAATCAAACAAGTTTTTTGAGACTTAATCGTATCATCTTACATTTTTGCTCTTTGTTACAGTGTGTTCTTTTCAAAATCTTCAATGCTCGTTCACATACTGTGTTTAAACTCTAGCTCATAAGTACTGTATGGTTGAAATATGATTCATTTTTTGTTGCTTCATACCGGATGTCCATTGTAGTGGACATGAAAAAAAATCTAATAAAAAAACAAGTTTGCACAAATCTTGTCTTTTACACTCGTTTATACACCAAAGAAGAGCAAATATCAAATGGATAAAAAAAATCTTTGCTCAGTGGAAAAAAATTCAGGTCTGAAATGGGACATAAAACGAAACTTAGATTATATTTGTCAGCTGACGAGGTGAGTATTATGCCTTTTTAATTCCTCTTCAAAAGGGTTGGGCTCACATTCAGTAACATGCCAGATGTCATGCTTTGTATTGCAGACATAATCAGTGTATGTTGAGTCATATATATATAGGGATATTAAATGATGATATTGTTAGAATTCTGGAATATTTCAATAACATCAAAGCTGTGCCATGACTTTTTCACTTTCTTTTTGACACTGTGAATGGCTCACATACACAATCGCTTCTTCTGGCCTTCATAAACTTAACTGGTGATGCATCTTTCTACACAGATGCTGTCAGACGCCACGATATCATCTACCGAGAGGAAGTGATGCAAAAATTAAATTGTTATGAACATCATAGAGGTTTGTGCAGATATGAAACTTGGTCTTCATCACATCATTCCTGTTTCCAAGTGACTAAAGCACAACACACAAGTGGCTTCTTAATGAAAAGGTTTATTAATATAATCAAAATGGCTTCAGGAAGGGAACATGCTCAAAATAAAAAACAAAACCAAACTAACTTAGATGCTAATTCTTACCTAGAAAAGAAAATAGAAATGAACAACACAGTCTTACCTCCCTCACTGCTCATACACAGGAGAAAAAGAAGTGCAAAAGAACGAGTGTCCCTCCTTACAATGATTCCTGTTATCAACAAACTGAGGAAATGCAGCTGTCTTTCAGGAGATACACAACAGTTTCAGATTTTCATACAATTCAGTCACTATCATCTGAGTCAGGAGAGGAGAGATCCAGAAAAGTGCTGCTCCTCGGAAACTGGAATATACTGGAATATATTAACAACCAGAGGAAAAGGAAGGAGAAAAGGTCTGGAAAACAGGGACACGTCCACTCCGTTGTTATGGATAAAGTACATGCTATCCTGTCATGAGAACATTTCAATAATAATTACTATTTAGAACATAACAGTGAAGAGAAAAAAATCATACTTTCACATCAACACAACTTTAATAGCAGAGATCAGTACTGGAGAACTTAACATCACGATTTAATTATGCTTGATTTTTGTATAGCAGAAAGATGTGATTTTGACTTATTAATGAAATGTGAATGTTGTTTGTGAAAGCATAGCATGTGATATACCAACTGGTGCAGAACTGAACAGTCTATAAGTTTATAAGGTAAATGTATTTCTGTTTGTGTTCATAATCTGCCAAATCATTGTCCACCAATATCTGAGACCCGCTATAAGATATTACATTATGATGTTTGAACTCGAAATTGAAATGTTGTATAAATCAGTCTGTTTCTTCAGACTGTTTGGAATGTTTACGCAAATTATGATGCTTTATTTTATTTTTGTCCTTTTTAGATTACCCTTGCCAGATGTGGTCAGTTGTCATTTTCTGGAAAAGAACATCATGAGGATTATTTGATTTACTTTGTTACTTTCTTCTGTTCCACAGAAGAAGGTCAGGCCACGTACACACTGCAGCTAAATTCACTTGTCAGTTCATCTTAATCCTGTTCTGTTCACACACAGTTCAGTAAATTACAGGAGTGACAACTGAATTCTACAATTGAATTAACTCCCGAAAAATTCAAGTAGTGACAACCACATTTACAAGAATTATACTGTGTGTGTACGTTGCCATCAGAGGTTTGGAATGACATGAGGGTGAGTGGATGATGACAATTTTTAATAGAAACCTTAAAAAATCCTTAAACTCACCTCAATCACATCCCATTCAGAGACTATGTAGCCATCAATGTTGACCTTAAATGGAAAAATAATATTTTAAATATTTTAGTGAATTCTTTTTACAGAAAGATTAAATGAAAACAGTCACAGCAAATCCTTGCTTTAATCATTGCTGCTTCATCTTGCAGGTTTCTGGATCCCAGGAGATTCACTGGTTTGTGAATCATCTCTGCTTTTCAGCTCTCCTTCACGTTTTGTGTTTGAAGACAATAATTCAGTACACAAACCTCTAATGGTAATACATGTTCTTAACTCATTAAATTGATAATAATGACTGTTGAGTGACAGATAACAGATGTTGATAATACTCACCAGCAGCATCTGCTGTGGTCTGATGATGTTCTCTGGATCTCACATCTCTCTGTGTCTCTTCTCTCTCTCTGATCTCCAGCTCCTTCTGTCTTTCATCCAGATTTCTCTGTCTTTCCTCTAGTTCCTTGACTCTCACATCCAGTTCTCTCTCTCTTTCATTCAGCTCATTTTCTTTGGCTTGTACTTCTTTCTCTCTCTGTATTATATTACTTTCTGACTGTAACTTTTTAAGCAGAAACGCTTCTTTAACTTTTGCTTCAGTTAGATTATTTTGTAGTTGTTTTTCCTTCTCGTTGAGCTGTTCCACTTTTCTTTGAAGTTTCTCTTTATCGTCTTTTAATTGTCTCTCTCTGTCTTTGTAAATGATCAGCTCTTCATTTAGTTGCTTCTCATGATGGAAGGAAGTGCAAAACTTCTCACTCATCTGATTCTCTCTGTCTTTTAAATCCTTCATCTCTTCTTTTAATTGTCTCTCTCTGTCTTTGTAAATGATCAGCTCTTCATTCAGTTGCTTCTCACTTTGGGAGGAAGTGTGAAACTTCTCACTCATCTGATTCAGTTTGTCTTTTGAATCATTTAACTTTTTGCTTAACTGATTCTCTTTCTCTTTTGAATCATTCAGCTCTTTGCTTAACTGATTCTCTTTCTCTTTTGAATCATTCAACTCTTTGCTTAACTGATTCTCTTTCTCTTTTGAATCATTCAACTCTTTGCTTAACTGATTCTCTTTCTCTTTTGAATCATTCAACTCTTTGCTTAACTGATTCTCTTTCTCTTTTGAATCATTCAACTCTTTGCTTAACTGATTCTCTTTCTCTTCTGAGTCATTCAACTTTTTGCTCAACCGATTCTCTCTGTCTTTAGAATCATCCAACTCTTTTCTAAGTTTATTTTCCTTTTCCTCATACTCTTCCTGAAAATAATTGCTAGCTTTTCTGAAACACTCCAGATGTGTTGTGAAAAAACTGCTGTCTTTACTCTCTGTCATTTTGTCTATTTTTTTAAGCAATTCATTCACACTGTCGTCAGTGTTCTTTAAAGTGTGATATCTGCCTCCACACATCTTCAAACAGTAGTTCTTTTTTGGATCATTGTGTCTAGCCCCATCTATAAATAACACCATACAATAGTCTAAGACCTTCTTCCCGAACACTTCACTGAGAGCGTGTAAAAGATAATTATCTCTACCAGAGTTTTTCACATCTCTGTGTACTAATAGAAACGCATGAGGCCCAGGAAACAACTGTGATTCAAAGTACTCCATGTCATTTCTGATAGCTTTAACTGCCCTGATGAAAAACAGGAATGATTTCAAGTGTTTCAGCCAATAGGATGGAGTTTTTAATACAGAAACCTGTCGTCCACAAATATGAGCTGTCCTGGGCTCCAATATTCCAAATTTAAATACATCCCTGTTCTGTCTTTCCCCAAGGATTGTGGCACATGCTTTATCCAGAAGAGCATCATCACCTCCAAGCACCATCAATCTCAACTTCTCATTGGAGCCTGTGGACGGTTCGCCTTCATCTGTTAATGATTCATCTGTTAATGATTCATCTGATTCATCTGTTAATGATTCATCTGTTAAGTGAATAAAGCAAAGTCAGAGAACAAATGCATACAACACTGTGTAGCAAATGCACATAATGTAAAAACTGCACATAATGTAATAAGTATTACATTGTTAACATTTTATTACAATAATAATGTAATAATTTTCTCAAAACGTAATAAAATCTTGAGCTCATAATGTAATAATTTTTACATCATGAGAAATTTATATTATAAACTGCAGTTTTCCAAACTTGGATGTACTGCAAACCGCACAAGTCCACTTTAAAAGGTTGTCTGGGTTCATGTGAACTATAGGTATGGTTTGCTGTATTTCACAGCATGTGTAAGCAATGTGTATGCGAAGATATTAAAGACTTGTGCACAAACAAATATTCTGGAATGTATCTTGTCATGTTTCAATTTAATATAGAGTCAATACTAAAATACTAATTGGAAACCAACTATCTAAATACTTACCATCATCCTTCAAGAGAGGACCTGTAATAAGAAAATAAGATAGTGTGACAACTGCTTGATTTGTAAATTTAACCCTAAAAAATGATACACTGATTTCTCCCCCTATTTCTGTCCACTTCACATTAAGTGTCTTTTCATTTGACATTCCAGGAATTACTCAATTAAGTTGTCTTTGATTGTGTATGCTTTTATGAAAAATATGATATAGCTAACATATACTGTATATATTTACAACTGACAGTTGTATTTTCTTATATGTACACTGTAAAAAATGTTATGTGCTGTTTATTTAAAAAAGTTATGGTAACAGTATTACACATAATATTTTTGAGTAGTTTTTAAGGTCAGATTTCTTTAATGGAATCTACTTATAATAAATCATGTAAAATCTCCTAAATTATTTAGTCTATAACACAATTAATTTAATATTTTTAGTGAAATGTGCTTTTTTATTTTAAGTTAACTCTCAAAAGTGTGTGATTTTAGAGTGAATGGAAATAACCTGTTTATATTTGACTAAGTTATGATGTTACAATTAAAAGACTGTATCCTGTTAGCACAACACAAGTAGGAACAAACTTGTTACTGCACCGGCAATAGCAAAGTTATTGCTCATTGAACAAAGCAACATGTTTCAAAGTATTAGTGCATGCAGTTATTCACAACCTAACCATGAGCTCTACTCTTGTGCACAATGGTAACGATCAAAACTTCAGCATAACAGAAACTCTTTCAAATGTCAAACATAACTGAACATTAAACATTAACAGATATTTCCCTTCACTCAAAAACACATAAGATAACACTTAATTTCAATTTTTACTCTCCATTTCCAGCCTTATGCAAAGCATGCTGTGAACTAACAATGGTGTCTAAACAAAACCGCATAATTGAGTTAATTCTCTTAAAATAAATAGGTAGCCTTCTTTCCTTAATTTTATTAGCTTAATCGGTTCCTCAACTCAAGCCTCAAAACTGTGCAAGTTTCCTTAAAAAAATTAGGAAAATGTATCTCTTGATTTTATTAGTGAAATGTTCTCAATATTTTCTATACAACACTTAACCACATTTTTATTAATAAAATATACACACTATTTTTAATTATCACCTTAATTTTTTTTTATGAAAATTACAAGACCGATGATTCTCTCCTTATGTGAATGTTTATGTACTTAAGTCTTTCCTACAGCCTTTTGTAAACACTAAAAGGTTCTTTATAAATAAATACACTATACATATACATGGTTAATAACAATGTTTGTTAATAATTATTTGAAGGAGAAAGTCTTGATAGGATATGTCAGTTCAACAATGATTCAGTGAATTTGTTTCAACTCACGCATTTCATGTTCTTCGTGACCTGTAAAATACAAAATAAGCCAATTTTATATTAATATCATACTTTCATTAGTCGTTATACAGGCCATAACGACCTGGAACTATTATAACCGACAAAGAAGTCAATTTGCAAGACGCATTTACTTTCTCAAAAGTCAGAGGAAATATAAAGTCAACTGAGTTACTGACCTCTGCGTCTCCTTGCCATACTGCTGAGAGTGAAAAAAAGAAATTAAGCACCAAAATGTCTACTGTATAAGAAAAACTCAAAGTAAACCTTTTTTGGGACTAAGACTTCTTCAAACAAGCTTATGTCGAAAGTGGAATAGACACAAGGCTGTTCTTGTTCTGTTCCTGTCACACCTCTGTCCTTACATATTTCAACGAGGCTAAATCCAGCTTCTTGTTCGCAGCTTCTTATTGGCGCTATCCGGTCCACCTTAAAAGATGCGACACTTCCGCGTTTGTAGCTTCTTATTCACGCTCAACTTAAGGACAGTGCGGTTTTTCTCTTTTTCGCGCTTTTTTAAGGGGTTGTGTTGCTTTGTGTGTCTATTTTCAGAATTAAATTAAAATAAACTATTTTAAAATGCAAATAACACTAATATATGACCGAAAATAGACTGTGAAAATATAAATTCACATAAAATATAATTATAATATTCTTTGTTTATTGAACGTGTCATCAGCTCAACTTGAAGGACCGTGTTGTTTTTCTCTTATTCACGCTTTTTATGTTATTATTGTCTATTTTCAGAAAAAATAATAAACTATTCTGAAACGTAAATAACACCGAAATATCAGTGAAAATTACTGTAAAATTACAAAGGTATATAAAAAACAATTCCAGCATTCTTTTTGCACGTCATCCTTTGAATGCATTATGAATCAATTGAATAAAAAAATAATTCAAGCAAATATTACAGATTTCAATATCACAAAGTAACTAGAGTCTCCAGCTCCAGCTCCAGCTTGGATCCAGCCTCTTATGAAGACTTCAGATGAAGGACTCCAGAACATCAAACATGGATGATTATACAAAATTATCATGTTATCATTGCTTTGCATGCACACTACTTTTGCTTAAAAGAAGTAAATTTGTACTATCTTACAACTGTACTTTCTGATATCATCTAAAAAAAAAAGACTATTGTGTTTTTGTCACATAGAAACATGAATTTGCTGTAAAGCTGCTTTTGAAATATGTATAGTGAAAAGCGTTATACAAGCAAATGTGAATTAAATTGCACTGAATTGAAAGAGCCCTTGCATTGTTGGTTACTGTACTATATTACTATTACTTTACTATTTCCATATTTACTATTTTCCATATAAGTTATGGACCCAATCTCACACTACAGTTTTGAGAGCAATTACATTGTTGGCCCATTTGGGGTGCTTGACTATCATCATTCAAATTTTTAGACATTTTTACTCTAGCGTTATGATGTTATGGACTCATGAAATTGACAAAGCGTGACAGTACAGTTAGAAGAGCGATTGCATCGTTGGTCCAATTGGAGGCGCTGTATCTCAGCTAATGTTGAGGGTGCGTTAAAAGTTTCACCGAGGCCTTATTTCCAGGGCAATTGCCTGTCACCATTCACATGTTCAGACATTTTTACTGTAGCATTATGAAGTTATGGACCCATGAATTTTACAGATGTGACAATACAGTTACAGGAGAAATTGCATTATTGGCCCAATTGGAGGCGCTGTATCTCAGCTGCCTTTGAGGGTGCGTTAAAAGTTGCACTGGAGCCTTATTCCCAATGCACTTGACTGTCACCTTGCATATTTTCAGACATTTTTACAGTAGTATTATGAAGTTATGGAGCCATGAATTTGACAAATGTGACAATACAGTTACAGGAGAAATTGCATTATTGGCCCTTGAGCGTGAGCTACAAACGCGGAAGCGTCGCGTCTTTTAAGGTGGACTGGATAGCGTCAATAAGAAGCTCCGAATAAGAAGCTCGTCATATTTCAGCTTTTATGCTTTTACGGTTTTGTACTGAATGCTCAGAATGGTGCATCTAACTGCAATTTAATTTCATTCATGAATTATGTAGCCTACTTGTCATTTATCGTTAAATATTTATTTACGGATTCTTGATCTTCTGAAGTCATTGCTCCATGTCAAACTCGATTAAATAAATTAGAAGAATTAATGATTATGTCACTTGTTATTTTTTCGCGTCACTTTTTTTACTGCAGAAAAAAAGACATAAAACAGCACTGCATTGAAATACAATAACAAAAAGTACAAACAAAAACAATAACACCTCAATCAGTATGAAAATTATTACCATAAGTCTTAAGAAACTTTATTATCAATGAGTTTAAGAGATTTAACAAGCAAAATTTCAGCAAGAAAGACATCAAATCTAGGCAAAATCTTGAGAAATTTGTTTTTGTAAATAAAAATTTACAATGCAACACATTTTTTCGCGTCACACTTGACCCTCTCTCGTGTAAGATGACGTCACGACAGTAGGCGGCGCTCGCTCGCTCCGGGCGGGTCGTGCGCGAGCCCGTTGAGGGCGGATTACGTCAGTTACAGTCACCGTGTAACACGGACACTGATCAGAGCGGAACAAATGAGGGTATGTTAGAATATTTCAGACATTAACAGTTAATTTAATTTAACTTTCATTTTTAAAACTCTTACCTAAGTCGATATAATGAGTCATCTTGACATTTGTCGGTGTTGTTGTTGAATATGAGGCTCAATGACAGCTGTGACTCCTTCAGCTCATGCTAAATTAGCTTAGCATGCTGTCAACTCATCCTATTTTGACAAACTTAGTAAGGCTGAGGCACGATATTAATAACTTTTTATTTTCTTTAATGTGTTATAAAGGCAGTATAATGATGTTTATATGTACTATTATAGCTAAAATATAATAGCTAGTGAAACAGCCTCAGAGTTTGTCATCTTTTTTATTAATGACAGTTAGCTTTCTTTACTTTATTGATGGATATGCTTTATGTGTGAATAGTTTTGATGTCTCTTCAGTTAAATTTCAGTAAAATCTTCTCATCTATCATAGAGATGACGATAGGCTAACTGTTTAAATCCATTAAAAATTAGCTCATGAAGAATGCAAAGTAATCGTTAACTAAAATAAAAATTGATGAGAAATGAGCATAGAAAAGCATGTGAAAAACATTTGGTTTATTTATTTATTTTTAACTTTTGGAAAGACAATAGTTTAGTATAGTCAGTATCTTTGATTTGCTGAATAATATTGGTTGTTTAAATAATATTTTAAAATACCCATCACTTTGTTTTGATCGAAAATGTTGAATTTTTGAGTATTTTGCTGTTGAAATTAGGATAGAATAATTAAATTGCTAAATTCACTTAAACTTTAATTCTTAACAATTGTCAGTGCTGTAAATAGGCAGTAACATCTGGATATTGACAGCAGCTGGCATCAGTTTTGATGTTTTATATGTTGTTATCAGGCAGTGATGATGTTTTTATCACTCTGTATGTTCTGTTATCAGGTGACCCACTGAAGCCGTGATGATGCTGTCGCGTCTCTTCAGGCTGCATGGCCTGTTCGTCGCCTCCCATCCGTGGGAGGTGATCGTGGGAACGGTCGCTGTGACGATGTGTCTGATGTCCATGAACGCTTTCGCTACTAATGACCAGATGTGTGGCTGGAACCATCAGTGTCCCAAAGTACAGGAGGTACAGCGGTCAACTTTACTGGACTTCAGATGATAAGAACCAGAATACACTGAGCTGCTCCACTGTCCATTCACAAAATCATTTATGTAAAAGTAGATCTCTCTGTATATTTACTCAGAAGGTTTATGGCTTAGTTCCTATTTGAACTGTTTAGTCTAGCTCACTTCATAGTGCTGTAAACTGCGCGATTGGGAATTATGATGTTTACAGAAGCATAACTGACAAGTTATTATATAAAACCAATATTAACATGCAGATTGTTTGTGTTGCTCATTTCTAGAAAATTCTAAGCGGTGACATGCTCATTTTAACCATCACACGATGCATAGCCATCATTTACATCTACATCCAGTTCAAAAACCTTCGTCAGCTCGGCTCCAAATACATACTGGGTGAGTTTCTCTCTCTCGAAACAGTCTTTCCAACCTACTTTTCTTCCTTAACATGATTTATTTCCAAATGAAATAAGATATTCTACAAGACAAAACAAAAAAAAGATCAGTTAAAGTTTGTCCTGGGGAATTGGATGGTCCCTATGTAATTTATGATTGATCACAATTTTTGACTGTTTATAACAAAAGCATTTATTGTTTATTTTGTGTCCAGGTATCGCTGGTCTGTTTACCATCTTCTCCAGCTTTGTGTTCAGCACTGTGGTCGTTCACTTCCTGGGCAAAGAGCTCACAGGACTGAAGTATGATCTCATCTGTCTCCCACATTCATTATCATTATCTTTTATTATAGTTTGTCTGTAAACAGTCCCCTCATGTTCCTCCAGTGACGCTCTGCCATTCTTCCTGTTGTTGATCGATCTGTCTAAAGCCTGCACACTGGCCAAGTTCGCTCTCAGCTCAAACTCACAGGTACAGAGATATCAATTTGCTGGCAATATAAAATTAAACAACATCATTAATATTGCTTTTTGTTTTTATTTGACCATTACTTCAAGAGCATGTAGTTTCACAATCCTTCCACAATGTTTTATAGCGTTTTGTGTTTTTAAAAATGCAGAATGTTTAGTAAATTTAAATCATTTCTTTGAACCATTTCACGCTGTCCATTTAAATAAACAGATTAAAAGCTGATGATGCAAATCATTGGTTTGTTTGCATCATCACTGAAGTGAACACTATAAATAATGAACAAAAAACAAACATTCAAAAAATGTTTCTGTGATATATCGATGCAAAAATGTGAACTATATTATTTCCCAGCAATATCCAACTTCATTCTCAAACAAAGAGTATATACTCACATAAAGCAATATATACCACAGTTTATAGCAAAATCTCAACTGTTTGTCACAAAATGTTACTACGGTTGCAAGTCTTAATGCACAGATCAGATCTTTTGACCATATCCGTTTTTTATGGCCCACCTGTTTACATTCACTTTAGACATGACTGGTATCTGTTATCTGTGTTTACATTGATTCCTGGTTCAAAATGATTGTTGGTGATCGCTTTACTACGCACATGGTAGACCCTCGGGTTTTGAATTGCCAGGCTATTAAAATTATTTATATATTCCACGTCGGGTGGCCACGATTATTTGCCAACATGGATAAGTTAATAGCTGTCATGAATGTTTTGCAGCGCAAAATCTGATTGAACGGATATAGACCGAAAAAAGGTAATTTTCGTTTGTTATTTTATCTACGACTCGTTAGATCTACAATTCTGAAGTGAAATAAAGTAGCACGGTAAGATTACATTTATTTGAATGAATCATAGACTGTAAAAATGAATTTGAATATGAATGATAATGAGAGAGAGAGTGAGCAAGAGTAGTAAAGCTGGAAAGTTATCACCTCATTGCTGAGAAATGTAATGTTTTCAGTAGTGAAGCTTATTTATAAAATTCACCGGGCATAGGTTGAAAATCAGCTGCTGAATGTGTGTGCACGCGCAATTTCTTTCCTATAGGAAAATATTTCTAGATATATAGACATATATAGTTCCCACCCTCCTCAATAAAAAAAGCTGTGAGTTTTAGTGTGAGCGCCTACATCACGTCTGCTTCATAATACAACATTAAAATGATACCTTTTTATAGGAAACGTGTCACACTCACCTTGTGGTGGCTTGGAATATCAAGGGGAATCGGATATGCGTGTTTAGACGTAGGTCGGATGTCCAGATATCGGATATGTATTTGATTTAAAACCACATGGAAGTGGCTCAGATCGGAAGTGAAAAAATTGGATTTCATGCGGATTTTTGTGTTTTTACATGTGTGCAACAATTTCTGATCTGTGTCAAAAAATCGGATATTTTGTGCCAGTGTAAACACAGCCAAATTATCAGCCAGCTCTGCTAAATGCAACTAGAAGGCATGAAGATATTAAGATATTATAAACATTAACATCATGATTTTCTGTAAAGCTGCTTTGAAGCAATGTGTATTGTAAAAAAAAGTGCTATACAAATAAATTAGACTTGAATTGATATGTGTAAGTTTCTATGTGAATATTGCTGTTTGTTACTATGTGCTGTTATATTGGTGCTTATGAATGTAAATAATGATGTGTCACGTGACCCACAGGAAGAGGTCAGAGAGAATATTGCTCAAGGCATGGCCATCCTGGGACCCACGTTCACACTGGACGCGGTCGTGGAGTGTCTGGTCATCGGTGTGGGCACCATGTCTGGTACGTTAAAGTAGTGTCTCTTTCTTTCTTTACTATTATTTTTCTCCAAAGACGTTGACAAATAAAAAGCAGGGTTATTATGATCATAGAAACCTGGATGAGAGGGATTTGTTTGACCTAACTGTGATTTCTGGGTGTGGAAAAGTCATGGAAAATGATATAATGAAATAAATAGAAGTCGCTTGTCTTACTCTGGCTTTAAACTTCCCATTTATATATGTCTCTCACTTTAACTATTTCCTGTCTGTTTCCAGGTGTGCGTCAGCTGGAGATCATGTGTTGTTTCGGCTGCATGTCGGTTCTGGCCAATTACTTTGTGTTCATGACGTTCTTCCCGGCCTGTGTGTCGCTGGTGTTAGAGGTCAGTACTGGATTTGTTTCTTGTTTAAGATGTTATGCGTAACACATTTGTGAGTGAACATTGACCCTGCTCTCTCACCCCTGTCTCATCCAGTTGTCCCGTGAGAGCCGTGAGGGTCGGCCCATCTGGCAGCTAAGTCATTTCGCTCGTGTCCTGGAGGAAGAAGAAGGAAACAAACCGAACCCTGTCACTCAGAGAGTCAAAATGATCATGGTGAGCTCTGACAATCACGTATAGAGACCAAAAAAAGGTCATACTCTGCTTTTCTGTACGATTTTTTTGACTGGTCTGGTTTTGTGTTTGCTTCAGTCTCTAGGTCTGGCGCTGGTTCACGCTCACAGTCGCCTCGTGACTGAATCTCCAGCGCACAACATGAGCAGTTCAGATGTGGTTCTGCCCACACCCAACATGGAGTCCGACAGAACCATGTCCAGGTACGAGCTGAGAAACAAGGCGCTGTTTTTGCGATGATTTCGACAGTCATTTTTAACAATCTTGTTGTTGTTCTTCTCAGTGTGGATTTGGAGCAGGTCATCACGCTCTCTCTCGCTCTGTTATTGGCGGCCAAGTACGTGTTTTTCGAGCAGGCCGAAACGGAATCCTCCCTGTCAATCAAACCTCATGTGGCCACTCCCAACTGCGCCCTGACCAATAGGAGAGGAGGAGAGGACCACTGTCAGAGGGAGTCGGCCCCACCCAAAGCCCTGAAGGGGGTCCATACGAATAAAGGTGAACCTCTTTAGTTCATTATTTCAGCTTTTTTTCCCCTGTCATTCACTTGTTCTTCCCTTCTTTTGTTGATTGATTCATTCTTTTATTCTTTTTTTGTTTTGATTTCTGTTGTTTAATTGTTCTTTCTTTCATTGTTTCTGATTCATTATTCTGATTTATTGATCCGTCAGATGGAGATGGACACCATGAGGAGGAAGAAGCGGATGAGTGCCGTGAGCTCCAGTCTCACCAGCGCCGCCCTGTGGACGAATGTCTCACGATACTTAAAGACCCCAAAGTAATTAATCAATCAATCAATCAAATGTTAACTGATCTTAAAACATCATGTGCTTCACATGCTCTTTCTCTCTCTCTCTCTTCTTTAAGAGAGGAGCTCGGTTCCTGAGCAACGCTGAGGTGACAGCATTAGTAGAGTGCAGAGGTATTCTGGGATACCGTTTGGAAGCGGTGCTGGAGAGTCCAGAGAGAGGCGTGGCCATACGCAGAGAAATGCTTTCCCCCAAACTCCCGGACTCGTCCGCGCTGGAGAAGCTGCCCTACAGACACTACGACTACTCTAAGGTGCTGCTTATGATCGGCTGCAGAGCTGCTCTGGAGATCCAGAGTCACATGTGTGATGTTGCAGTGTTTAAATGTCGTTTCCTCGTTCTCAGGTGATTGGCACTAACTGCGAGAACGTGATTGGCTATGTGCCTGTGCCAGTGGGTGTGGCCGGACCGCTCCTATTGGACGGGAAAGAATTCCATGTCCCCATGGCAACAACGGAAGGCTGTTTAGTGGCCAGCACCAACCGAGGATGTAGAGCCGTCACAGTGAGTCATTTGTTTACTTCATTATTTTGTTTTTCTTTCTTTCTTTTTAATGTTTTGTTCTCTCTCTGATTGAAAGTGTGTCGGTCTCCTTACTATCACATGTGTGCTTGTGTCTGCAGTTGTCAGGTGGCGTGAGCAGTCGTGTTCTTGCGGACGGGATGACCCGCGGGCCGGTGGTTCAGATGCCTTCGGCGTGTCGGGCGGCAGAGGTCAAGGGCTGGCTGGAGAGTTCAGAGGGCTTCAGTGTCATCAAACAGGCCTTCGATCACACCAGCAGGTCAGAGGTCAAAGGTCACATACAGAATGAGCCTTACATAGCACTGCTATGGGAGAGTTTCCAGTGATAACTTTAGCTCTGTGTTTTTCAGGTTTGCTCGTCTGGACCGGCTGCAGGTCGCTTTGGCCGGGAGGAACCTCTATATCCGCTTCCAGTCTCAGACTGGAGACGCCATGGGCATGAACATGCTGTCAAAGGTGTGTGGGATGAAGCAGAGCTTACAGCTGATTTATGGGGTCAAGAGTTCACACAGCATCTGAACTTCCTGCCTGAACTTATATATAATAGATGTTCCTGCTCTCTTTTGAATGCGCTATTATACCTTCCCCAATATGTGGGCAGTGGCACAATCATAGGAAAACTTATTTCTATAAATAATATAACTGCTTTTAGTGAACTTTTACATTCCATACTGAAATTTTTCACAAGTTCAGTTGGTTTTTCATGTATCAAGTTGACACTCATAATTTATCTGTGATCAAATAGTTAAAATCAGTCTTGAAACAAGATGACAATAATATAAATATTACATTATTTACTTTACAAATATTCCAGTTTATTGTATAAATAAAAATTTTATATTCATAATGATTAATCAAAGTAGGGTCCCTGTCCTACATTAATTCCCACTAAATATTTCAATCTGAAATACAAAAATCTGAGATCAAACTGATTGGGATTTTTCCCTGTAAATATTTAGAGATCTTTCTTACGGTTGATGTGTGTGTCATGAAGGTTTGAAGTGACGGTGGTTGTGTTTGATGTCCGTAGGGAACAGAAGAGGCTCTGAGCCGACTTCAGGAGCGCTATCCTGACATGCGTCTGTTAGCCGTCAGCGGGAACTTCTGCACCGATAAGAAACCAGCCGCTGTCAACTGGATCCACGGCAGAGGAAAATCCACAGTGTGTGAAGCCATCGTACCAGCACGAGTGGTGAAAGAGGTCAGACAGAAGATACTTAGACACTTAGTTTTTGTTCCTCTAGGGGGCGTCAGAAAGCTTTGTTTGATGTTTAAGTGTACTAATGTCTGTAGTATAACCTTCTCAATCTGTTCAGTGCATGAAACACAAATGGAAATCCACCCCAGTGACTGAATGAATGAATGGCTGTAGTAATATTGTGTTGTTGTGTTTGCAGGTGTTGAAGAGCAGCACAGCCGCTCTGGTGGAGCTGAACATCAGTAAGAATCTGGTGGGCTCGGCAATGGCCGGAAGCATCGGCGGGTTCAACGCTCATGCGGCAAACATCGTAACGGCCATCTACATCGCCTGCGGACAGGTGCGCGCTACACACTACTATAATGACAACATGACTCTGTTATATTAAAAGGTTAGTTCACCCCAAAATGAAAATTCTGTCATTAATTACCAATGAGGTTCATTCTCGTGTTACGCCGCACGTTTGAGCTTCTGGAAGAGGTTTGTTCTTGTGCGTTATTCAAGGTTGAGCTTCTGCTTATGTTCGCTGATCAATGTTCACATGCGAGTAAAAGCCTAAATTCAATCTGTTCATCATAAAAAGTCGTTTCAGAAAATTTGGACTAAACCGCTCGATTCATATGGATTAGTTTTCCGATCTCTTTATGAAGTTTTTGAAGCGTCAACGTGGTAGTTACAAAGGCAGTCAATGGAAGGAAATCTGACAGCATTCTGTCATCAAAAAGATCTTCATTTGTGTTCTGAAGATGAACGAAGGTCTTACGGATGTGGAACGACATGAGGGTGAGTAATTAATGACAGAATTTTCATTTTGGGGTGAACTAACCCTTTAATATACATATTCCTGATCATACAGTGCATGTTATTCTAAAGAAAAAATGAACAGGAAAAATATTAATAATCTTATTTAATTATCTATTGACAATCCATTGGATTCCAGTAACATTAAGTGCAATGTGTTGTGAATTTATGTATTTATTTATTTAAAAAGTTAAAAATGTATTTAAAAAGTACACACACACACATATATAGACCAGAGACAAGATACAATAACATAATATACTATAAATTGTTCTTTTATTATTAATACAAATAATTTTAATCATATTGTGTGCATCAGTGCA
Source organism: Mylopharyngodon piceus (assembly GCA_039654765.1). Lineage (NCBI taxonomy): Eukaryota > Metazoa > Chordata > Actinopteri > Cypriniformes > Xenocyprididae > Mylopharyngodon > Mylopharyngodon piceus. The sequence continues at coordinate 5,321,843 of CM077461.1, read as the reverse complement.
CATTATGCGTGAATGATATTATATGGTAGAATATTATATCATAATGTTATTATATAAATATAATGTTATAACACTATATATAAATTATATACATTTATATTTTATTTTATAGACTTTTATAATAATAATAATCAGTAATTATTATTTGTATAATGATTAATTATATAATTATTATATTTAAATAATTATTGTGCTATTATAATTATATAATAATTATTTTATTATTGCGTTGATCATTGTAGCCAATCACAGACATATCTGATGAGCACGTGAACACAGTGGCCAATCAGGTGTTTACGAATCTGTTCAACAGCACTCAAAGTGTCATAATTTTAAAATTTCAGTACCGACTTGGTACTGAAGTCGGTACTTTTGGAAAAAAAAAAGAAGGAAAAAATATATAATATATATATATATATATAATTACAGATGATGTTGTGTTTTGTAGGATCCTGCGCAGTCGGTGGGCAGCAGTAACTGTATTACACTGATGGAGTCTGTTGGGACGGATGGAGAGGATCTGTACATCTCCTGCACGATGCCCTCATTAGAGCTGGGCACTGTGGGGGGAGGAACCGGTCTGCCCGCACAACACGCCTGTTTACAGGTAACACACACACACAAACACACACTCGGACAGCACAGAGGGTCACTGAGGCTCTATATGAGATTAACCCCATGATGTGTGTGTGCTCAGATGTTGGGTGTTCAGGGTGCCAGTGATCAGTGTCCCGGTGAGAACTCACGGACACTGGCGCGGATCGTCTGTGGCACAGTGCTGGCAGGAGAGCTCTCGCTGATGGCCGCCCTCGCCGCGGGACACCTCGTCAAGAGTCACATGACTCACAACAGGTCAAACATATAGTATACAACTATACATATATAACATATAGTATAATATTCTATACATAAAGAATATCATATATATAAAACTTTTTTTTAATGTTTCAAAAATATATTTATATTATATGATTTTACATTGTTTCATTCCAAATTGCCTATTGTTTTGTTTGTATTCTGAAGTTCTTTTACTCTCTCAAACAGGTCAAAAGCCGATATTAGAGAGACTGAATTGCAGCCAAAGGAAGCTTCATGAAGCACAGCACCCAGAGAACTCTGGGAAATGGAGTCTTGAGCATCTGACGTTTGTGTGGTTCCTCGTGTTCATTCTCAGGGCGTCTGAAGACACGGCCTCTCGGAGTGGACAGATGTCCGGAGGAGTTTTCTTCTGTGAAGCAGCTTATTCTGCAGTCTGAATGGGAATTATGGGAAATACTAATGCTTTACGTTTACTTTGTGCCTCAATTTTATAAGGCAACTACATGAGTAAATGAGCGAGATGCCCAGTGATTGGCTGCTGCATTTGTGACTCAGTCACTGCTCATTTTACTGAATCTGTGTTTAGTCTTGCACTAAAAGCCAAAACTGTTACTTGCTCAAGATTTGTCAAAACCTGGTACAAGTTGATAAAGCCAAAACACGCAACGTTTTTATCGCTTGGTGAAAATGGGGCGAGAAAACAGGCTTTTTTTGCACACGGGCAAATAGTTTTTAGACTAAATCATGATCTCAGATCAGAGCTTGATGGATGATTTTGCAGTTTGGACCTTCAAGAGCATCAGGTTGTAAATGAATGTATTTAATTCATGTGTCTAATCAATCACGCCAAACTCACTGTGACAAACTCCACTGATGGACCTTATGAACGAGGTGCTAATGTAATTTATAATAGTGATTTGAGTCGAGTATGAATCTGAGTGTGAATGTTTGTACTGTTTGGAGTGTGTGTGTGTGTGTGTGTGTTACTTATGAAATGAGTCTAATTGGATTATGTTTCTGTATTGCCACTGTGTGAATTCATGACTGTAAAGTGCTTCAGCTTTTCTCGACAAAAGCAAGTCCTTTCACTTTCTGACTACAGAAAGTGCTGAATAAAGCCATATCTGTGTCTTTTAAAGTTGCTTTCTCTTGCTTATTTCCTGCTAAACCATGGATCAGATCAACATATTTTTAAATTGTCAGTATTTTTTTTCAAGAACTCTGTTTTAAATGCATCAAACTGGAAAAATAAACATTTACACAGTATTTTGCATTTTGTGTGCAATAGATTTTTTTTCAAGTATTGCCTTTCTACAGAATCCAATTTCAGTCTAATCTATAGCACAAGTTAGCATGTTCTTTTAATAAAAATATCCTTTATATTTATAAATTGTGCACACGATTTACTATTTCGTTCCCTTGATTCCTTGATTTGCTAAATCCTGCGCACAACTTTTTCGTTCCCTCGATTTGCTAAATCGTGCGCACAATTTACTTTTTTGTTTCCTCGATTTGTTAAATCGTGCGCACTATTTACTATTTCGTTCTCTCGATTTGCTAAATTGTGCACACTAGTATTTCGTAACCTCAATTTACTAAATCGTGCACACAATTTACTATTTCGTTCCCTCGATTTGCTAAATTGTGCGCACTATTTACTATTTTGTTCCCTCGATTTGCTAAATCGTGCGCACTATTTACTATTTCGTTCTCTCGATTTGCTAAATTGTGCACACTAGTATTTCGTAACCTCAATTTACTAAATCGTGCACACGATTTACTATTTCGTTCCCTTGATTCCTTGATTTGCTAAATCCTGCGCACAACTTTTTCGTTCCCTCGATTTGCTAAATCGTGCGCACAATTTACTTTTTTGTTTCCTCGATTTGTTAAATCGTGCGCACTATTTACTATTTCGTTCTCTCGATTTGCTAAATTGTGCACACTAGTATTTCATAACCTCAATTTACTAAATCGTGCACACAATTTACTATTTCGTTCCCTCGATTTGCTAAATTGTGCGCACTATTTACTATTTTGTTCCCTCGATTTGCTAAATCGTGCACACTATTTACTATTTTGTTTCCTCGATTTGTTAAATCGTGCGCACTATTTACTATTTCGTTCTCTCGATTTGCTAAATTGTGCACACTAAATCGTGCACACAATTTACTATTTCGTTCCCTCGATTTGCTAAATTGTGCGCACTATTTACTATTTTGTTCCCTCGATTTGCTAAATTGTGCGCACTATTTACTATTTTGTTCCCTCGATTTGCTAAATCGTGCACACTATTTACTATTTCGTTCCCTCGATTTGCTAAATCGTGCACACTATTTACTATTTCGTTCCCTCGATTCGCTAAATCGTGCGCACAATTTACTTTTTTTGTTCCCTCGATTTGCTAAATTGTGCATACTATTTACTATTTCGTTCCCTTGATTTGCTAAATCGTGCGCACTATTTACTATTTCGTTCCCTTGATTCCTCGATTTGCTAAATCGTGCACACTATTTACTATTTTGTTCCCTCGATTTGTTAAATCGTGCGCACTATTTACTATTTCGTTCCCTTGATTCGCTAAATCGTGTGCACAGTTTACTTTTTTTGTTTCCTCGATTTGCTAAATTGTGCACACTATTTACTATTTCGTTCCCTTGATTCGCTAAATCGTGCACGTGATTTACTAATTCTCTCTTTCCCCGCCATTGACGGAATTTTCTGGCTTTCCGCGTTTTCACTGTTATATGGTAGGTGGCGCTATTATGCATCTTCTGAAAGAGTACAGAATATCCGTATCAAAACATGCAAAAAAGGAGCAGAAACAAGTGATGAAAGCATGTTGTAGTTTGAATAATAATAATAAAATTCTCTCAACTTTTTGTACAAAATGTTGCTTGCTTTTGATGAAACTTACCCACATTCAAGTGTTGATAAAAAAAGAATGCATGAAGCTAGAATAAAACTTTTTTCTTTTATGGTTTCTCATGTTTATTCTCAGGTATATTTAAACCATATCTGTATCAAATATTTCAGCTGTAAGTAGCAAATTAATTATTTGTGAGTTTCTAAAACTCCAGAAAAGCAACAACCTGAACAACATGTAACATGAACATTTGCACAAAGAAATGATCAACACAACAGTCAGCGGTGCAGAAAGATGTCAATCATTTTATTCCTCTCTAACAGGCAGCGGCGCCGCCCTCTATTCACAGTACATGTTTATCCTGACACCTTTAGTGTGATGCGTATGTACACAAAACATCTGAACCCCAAGGACTTTACATTCAGTGCAAATGCAACTAATAACACACTAGACTGTATTAGAGAGACACACAAGCAGAACTCCTCGCCTGATTGGCTGTTTCCACCGAAAAACCCTCCAATCAGGGGAAATCAGGTGTATGTTTTATTTTTATTTTTTAAAGTAACACATTCAGCTTTACGGTTTCACTCCGGTGGATTCGTACATTCGGGTTCAGTGAGTGTCTGGAATGTTCAAGTTGTACGAGCGTGACGTTTTGAAAATCGCATCTGGTCGAAAGCTTACCGTAAATACTCAGATGTTGTCGTTGTGCACCTGCTCTACGTTTGGCTACTTTCTGTCCTCTAAAGCATCTTTAACAGTCTATCATGTATGGAAGCTCGTTTCCGCCACTAAATAAAAAAAATAAAGGTAATTGTTACTTTTTATCTCACAATTCTGACTTTTTTCTTGTAATTGCGGGTTTTTAATTGCGCAATTCTGACTTTTTTCTCAGAATTCGCAATTGCGAATTATAAAGTCAGATTTGCAATATAAAGTCAGAATTTTGAGATAAACTCGCAATTGCGAATTATAAAGTCAGAATTGCGATATAAACGCAATTGTGAGGAAAAAAAAGTCAGAATTGCGAGTTTATATCTCAATTTTAAATGTATAATTCGCAATTGTGAGTTTATATTACGCAATTCTGACTTTATAACTCGCAAATGACTTTCTCAGATATAAACTCGCAATTCTGACTTTATATCTTGCAATTCTGAGAAAAAAAAATCAGAATTGTGCGATAAAATTCGCAATTACTTTTTTATTTTTTATTTCATGGCGGAAACAAGCTTCCATAATCATTGGAACAATGAAAATGTTTAGCAAAATAATTAAAAGTTCTTGTCATTCTGCAAAAAAAAAAAAAAAATTTTTATTACTCAGTAATTTTGTCTTGTTTTCCAATACAGATATCTAAACATTCTTAAATCAAGATATATTTACTGGAAACACAAAATGACTTTAAAAATCAACCAAAATTATGCCAATATCTGTTGGAGAAAATTTAATTTAGATTATATATTAATAATTAGGATTATTCTTCTGACCCCATTGGCAGATATTCTTTCTCGTTTTAAGCATAAACTCACTGAGTTTAGATTTTTTTCCAGAAAACAAGACATTTCTTAAGTAATTTTTCTTCTCCAGTAAATGCGTCTTGATTTAAGAATGTTTAGATATTTGTGCTGGAAAACAAAACAAAAATACTGAGGGAAAAAAAAATCTATTTTTGCCAGTTTGTGCCTTGTAAGATTGTTTACGAATGCTTGACATTTAGTATTTATTTTGGAAAATTACATTTGATAAAGAAAAAAATAAATAAATGCAACTAATTCTACCCAAACTACAACTACGTATGATCTACGCCCCGAATTTAAACCGCATCTCCCTATTGGATAGAATATTTGATTGGCATCAGAGCTTCACCAATGAGAAGACACTTTTCTGATGACACAATCTGTCCTTGCTGATTGCAAAATCACGTTTAAATAATACAAAGTACGAAATCAATATTAAAATGATCTTTGTAGAAACACTAAAGGACGCCAGTTTGGGTCGTGGCTGTGGTTTTGATGTAATGGACGTGGGCGGCACGATCAGCAAGACGTACCAGATCAATAATGAGGCACTTCTCTAGAAATGTTTGAGTAGGACACACACTTCTCAGTCTCTCTCACACACACACACACACTCACACACTAAGGCATATGGAGTTGGATTAGTCAGGTAAAAGCATCAACTGACGATCTCAAGCAACAATGAAATTATATACAAATAATCTGTGCACAAAGTTCGTCTGACGTATTAAAATTTTTTGCCTGTTACGATCGATCTGTAATTGTGCTACGGTACGTCAGCCGCTTAGACACGGATATAACTAAAGATTACGTCGCCGAAGAAAAAAATCGTCCACATGGCCTCTTCGTCAGCGGCAGATTCTGCGCTTCATAAAAGAGACGGCGAACGTTGAAACAAAAGGCAGGCCAACGAAAGCCCTCGAGTTCATTTACACACATGCCTTTGATTCGATACTGAACGTCGACGATTATACGTGGACAATGAAAGCAAAGCTGAAATGTTTGTTCTAAACAAAAAACACTAATAATCGGGACTAAAACAGCCGGTCTCGTGTGTTCAGCTTCAAAATTCTCCATCATATATAAACTTCCCATCTCAGTTACTTACATACATACATATATATTTATATCAATATAGATCTCTGGCAGAAAACACGGGACAGACGTTGGCGTTTGGCTTCTCTAGTCCTCTGCCTGTGTGAACTAGTGCGGCGCTACAGAACGGCTTCAAGCGTCTACCGATGAGCCGCTGCCGGGGCTTCCTGTGGCAGCGGGGTTCAGAAGAGTCGGGAAAGGGACGCGATGAGTCTTCTGTGTTGCGAGAGGAGTGTGCGGGAACCGGAGCCGCTCGGGCACACTGACGGCAGAACTGAGGAATAATACAAAAAGAACTATTAATAATATATTATTATTGTGAAATTGATTATTAAATACATAATAACATGACTAATGAAATGGTAACACTTTACAATAGGGTATCATTAGTTAACATTATTTAATGCATTAACATTAACAATGACTAAAACATTTATTATGGTATGTATTAATCTTTGTTAATGTTAAGGTAATAAAAATACAGTTGTTTATGTCAGCTAAGGTCCATTAAATAATATTAACAGATGCAACTTTTCATTTTTACAATGTATTAGTAAATGTTAAAATTAATATGAACTAAGATTAATAAATGCTTAAGAATTATTTTTTTACTGTTAGTTCATGTTAACTTAACCTTTTATTGTGACCAATAAAATGAATGGATAATAATAATAATAATAATAATAATAATAATAATAATAATAATAATAATAATAATAATAATAATAATAACAACAACAACAACAACAACAACAACAACACCATAACAAAATAATAAATAAAATGCTAAAATATATTTAAATATATAATAACTGATCAAATAATAAAATAATATATTATTGAATAATATGATTAAATGTATAATAATATAGTAAATAATAATAATAATACATTAGCAGCACTAATAATAAAACAAATTTTATTTATTTTATTATAAATTATAATAATAAAATACTATAATACAATACAATAATTTATAAATTTAAAATAATTTTTTATATATGCAAAAATAATATGGGTATTTTTAACTAATGTAACCTTTTATTGTGACCAATAAAATAAATGATGATATAATAAAATGATAAAATATATTTAAATATATAATAACAACTGGTCAAATAATAAAAGAATATATTATGGAATAATATGATTAAATATATAATAATAAAATAAATAAATAAATAATAATAATAATAATAATAATAAAAATAATAATACAACAGCACTAATAATTAAACAAAATATATTTATTTTATTATAAATTATAATAATAAACTAAAATTACCCTTATTATTTTCAGATATATAAAAAATTATTTTAAATGTATAAATTATTGTATTGTATTATTGTATTTTAAAGACAACATGAAATGAAAATTAACTGTTTTTGGTGATGAAAATAAATATTATTGTGTTTTTAATTAATAATTAATAATTATTATTGAGCGTAAAAAAAAAAAAAAAAAACCATGTCCAAACCATGTCTTTACTTTACCCAAACACACTTTGATAAACCTATAATAATAATAATTTGTATTTCAGGCTGTTTCCACCGGATCACAAGTTTTCAGCATTCCTGTCACTGTTGACATAAATCTCTGGTCATCATTTGCTGTAGTTTGTTGTACCTGGTACTCAGAAGAGGATTTGCTTTCCGGCAGTTTTCTCCTGGACGTAGGAAGTGAAGCGCTTGAGGAATTTGGGATATTCTCTCTTCGCCACGGCCCTCAGGACAGACGCAGGAGCCCATCCGCCAGGATTCACTGCAACAACAACAACAACGTCCAGTCAACATTCATTCAATGTTTATATATACACCTTATTTAATAAGCAGGATTGTGTTGAATAGATGTGCCTACAGTCATAAATATTTCAGAAATACTGATATATTTAGATATTTTACTATCTATTTCATAAAGATTATAGGTAGGAAGTACCGTTGGCCACGTATGTGATTTTGCACAGGATGTTGTCTCTGCTGATCTCTTTGTCGCCCTCTGGTGGACTGACCAGCGTCTGGCAGATCATCGCGATGTTGATTTTAGCACGTACGCATCTGTTGTTTGGCTACATGAAGACAAAAACAATGAAATATGGCCCTCCAAACTCACTGAACTGCTGCTTGCTTAATCAGAGGCAACAAAAACATACTGAGTCAGCAGTTGCCATGGAAGCCAGACTCACCTGGGCATTCTCGTGGTCGACCGAGAAGTTGCAGACGAGCCATGTGTCTGGATCGTTCTCGTTATTGGCCACGATCTTACGGATGGCAGACAGATAAAGGACGTCTCTCTGGGATGCTGGCCACACTCTCTGTGTGAGGAAAACACAACATGAGGAAGAGCTCTTCCAGAACACTGACCCACTGTCATTCAGACACTCCTCTCACCTTATGAGTCTGGTAGATGATGACGGCGTTATCGGACAACGTCTCCACGATGTTGAAGTTTTCAACAGTAGCTGGAGACAAAAATGAGACCTGATATAAATGAGCTGAACATAACTAAATGCTTTCATAAATGGAGTGGATATTAGTTATAAAAATGCACTAATAAACGTATTAGACAATTATAGTAATAGATTGATTAAACCTCAAGGAATGTTTTGATTTTGTTTCCCAGAGATTGGCTACTCCTTTTTTGTTCAGGGACCATTAGGAGGTTTCTGATCAGACATTAATATGAATTATCTGTCCAGTGTTGAAGGATGTAAAGTGTGGTAAGAGTATACGCTTCCAGACTGTGATTAGTCATCAGATGTGCTCTATTATTAGTGATATAATCCAGTAAGGCTCTGCTGCAGTATATGTAGACGTCACACAAAAGTTGCACTGTTTAGAGATGTCATATTGATCATATTTTTGGTGCAATTTTTTTTTAAGCTTTAGGCTTGATAAATGAATAATGAATAATTTTAGCTTGAAGCTTTGATGTCTGAAATACAGGGTGCTCTGGTAGAGGATTTTGTCCAATTTGTGCGTATACTCACTTTCCCAATCGTTACGGACATCCGTGTCCCAGAAGTAGTGGCAGACCTCATGACCTGTGACCCCTTTGACAGAGTGTGTGGCCTTCAGAGGGTCCAGCACGATCCCGTTCTCCTCCACCTCCCTCCGGTACACCTGAGACAGAGAGATAGAGAGTGAGTCTGTGGACCAGGGTGTGTTTGGGCTAAAACACTCACTTTAGACTGAGTTTTAGACCCAGTTTTAACCTTCTCAGGCATTTTTAATGAATTTAAATGAATCTTCCAGTAGTGTTTGATCATCACACGATGCTAAGCTAATGTCATGATGTTCTTATAGGCACAAAAATACATAGAAGTGTTATTGTTAACAAAAAATGAAACTAATAAAAAAAAAATTGAAATAAAAATGAAATTAAACAAAATATAAATATTAGATGAAAACATTAACCTAATCAAAAATTAGAAATGTTGCCTTGGCAACTAACTGAAATTAAGTCTAAAACTAAAATAAAATAAAAAAATACACAATAAAAAAAATATATATATATAAATAATAGAACATAATAAAAACAAAAAAACAAACATCTAGACTAAAATTAAAATGAAAGCTAAAAATAAAACCTAATTAAAAACATCAGTTTAAACTAAAACTAAAATAAAAAATAAATATAATTATATAAAAAAAAACTAATAAAAGTGACCAAAATTTAAACTAAAATGTAACGGAAAGCTAAAAATATAAAAATAAAACCCAATTCAAAACATCAGTTCAAACTAAAACTGAAATAAAATATAAATATAAATAATAAAAAATAATATAAATAATATAAAATATAAAAAAAATTTACATAAAAAAAAAGACAAACATCTAAACTAAAATTAAAATAAAAGTAGGGATGCATGACATATCTGCATCGGCCGATACATGCTCATTTTTAATGTTATCGTTTTCGGCCTGATAAGAAAATTTGGCCGATATATATATATTTTTTAATGGTGAGACTTTTGTTTTTGTAATCAGGCTCTCAAAAATTATATACATTTTGATTTATCGGCCAATATATCGATTATTGGCTTTCAAATACAAAGAATTATCGGTTATCAGTATCGGCCAAAAGTTTTTATATCGGTGCATTCCTTAAATTAAAGCTAAAAATATAAAAATAAAACCCAATTAAAAGCATAAGTTTAAACTAAAACAGATTGAAAATATACATAAATATAAAAAAACTAAACTAATAAAAGTGACAAAAAAAAAATTAAACTAAAATTACACTGAAAGCTGAAAAAAAACAAAAAAAAACAATTCAAAACATTACTTAAAACTAAAACGGAAAAAAGAAAAAAAAATTATATAAAAAAACAAAACTAATAAAAACAATAATTTGAACTAAAAGCTGAAAACATGAAAATAAAAATTCAATTCAATATTATAATAGTATGCTACCATAAACACTGTATAGAACACAAATATTGGGCTAAAGAGTGTGTTTTTAACTCATTTGAACTATTTTCTTTCAACACTTTACACTGTTCTGAACAGACTGTTGGAATTTCCTGTCCTGTATGCAGCTGGACTGCTGAACTCACCTTCATCTCTCCCTCCTCCACCACAAGCTGCCAGTTAGCATCTCCACCCACATCCTGCAGAGAGTAGGTCATGTGATTCTGAACCATCTCCTCCACCTGCCCAAAACAAAGCACAACCAGGAGGTCAGAGGTCGTGCGCAGCAATCAGTCAACATGAAACGCCTTTCACAACATGTTTCACTTCTGTACTGTACAAGTATTTCTAAAGCAGAAAAAACTACTCCCTTCCTGAAACGCAACCACCAAGACTTTCTGAGGTCGAGTTCAGCCTCCAGAGAATCTCCACGTAACGTTTATTTGATAATATTGCTGTAAACGTTATTACATTTAAATAAAATAAAATAGCTATTTAACCCTCTGGTGCTCTTCGGTCATTTTTGACTGAAAAAGTTTATTTATTTTTTTTTAGAATTTTTTTCTTCATCAGAATGGTTTTGGCACTTACTATGTGAACACACACATACACAAATAAAAAATCATGGACATGATTCAAAAAGGTTAAATGGTCCTGAAAAAATAGTCACGCTCCTTGCAGTCAAAAATGACCATGTTGGAAATGAATGGGAGACGAATTTCATCTAGTGGAAACCTTTGGTACTGCGGCCAAACAAAATCTTACTGAAAACTCATTTTTTGAGATATCAAGCTCTAAATTTGGTGCGCAACTTGTTTAGATTTATGGTTTTGATTTTCTTGCAGTTTTACAGTAAAACGTGTTTTTGAAAATATACATTTCATATCAAAATTTAAAATAGTTTTTTTGCGCATTTTTCATAACAATAAACGTAAAATTCTGTAACTTTAAGTTGACTTTTTTCAACTTTTTTCACTTCAGCAATAATTTGCCAAGTCTTGTCTTTAAAAAGAGATCAAAATTAAGTCTGTGCTCTAAAGCATTCAAAATTTATGACCGTTTAAGTTGGAAATTTAATGCTCCAAAAGTGAATAAATGGATAATAACTACAGCGTAAATATAATTTAGTACCATAAAATCCACTAAAAATACAAAATATTAAATAAAAAAAACATTATTGAAATAAAATACAGTATATTTATTTCATTGAAATAATTAAAAAAGAAAAATTTGGTCATTTTTGACTGACACGCGAAGAGCACAGAAGGTAAAAGGCATTTAACATCACATTAAAATATGAGTATCAAATATGAACCATCAGGATTTTGAGTAACATTTATTAGTCCATCTTTAAATCATCTTGCATTGCAATTATGTTTTGCCTCATAATTAAAATGACAGAACTTTGATCATAAAACTAAGCATTGAATCTGATCTTACTAAGACATATTATTGGCAGATATGACGACTGATATTTATATGCATTTTATGAAATGAGTCTAAATGATTACAACTATTCAAAGGCAATTAATCAGCCATTTGTTTACACAGTACAAACATGCAATAATAAAACCAGGAACATGAATTAAGAAAGCAAATTTGCTTCATTTTAATTTCATGGTGACTAAAGATAAGATTATTGTGTGAAAAAAAGTTATTGAACATGCAAATTATGTTTTCAAAAAGCCAAACACACAAAGACAGACAGAAAATGGAGGTAACAAGACAGACTAAGTGGTTGTAATGTGCTGTTAACAGTATAAGGCATCATGCAGACTTGCTAATAATACAACTGGCTGTGTTTCAAAACAGAGTGCTGCCTAGCCAGACAGTATTTTTGGGCTGACTCAGCAGCTCAGTAGGTTTTGAAATAGGTTTTGCAAATAGGTGCAATGTAACATGATGTCAAGAGCTTCTGATGAGTCTGGGATGAGTGTGCTAGAGGGCGCTGTTACCTCAGCACTGAACCGGTGCTCATAGAGAGAAGGAGTGAAGACGACAGCAGAAGATGAGGGAGAGGAAGGACGAGAGGGGGGCTACATGGGTGAGGAAGAAGAGAGAGATGCAGCTTCATCAGGAGTGGAAAATAAACCAAAAACAAAAAGAGACCAAGACAGAAGAACAGAGCACAACAGGGACACAGGAAGAGGTCTGCAGATGATCATGATGAGGAGACGATGAAGAAGAACAAACTCACCTTCTCAGCGAATCGGTGAGAGCCCACGGTGGAGTAGGCGTCTCCTGAAGGCACTGAATTGCTCCTATGTATCCTGCTCTTCTCACACTGAGACTATAAAAACATACATATGTTAATGATAAAAACGTATATCTGGAAATATATGTATATGTATAAAACCTGGGACTTTTTTTATAAACAACCTGAAATGTAGCACTCACATTAATTAATTCATTTTAACATTAAGGCCCTGATGATATACTATACTAATATATTATATATATATATATATATATATATATATATATGAAATCGAAGAACGAACTGATGTGTCATCATTTCGAACAAAATCAGGCCAAAACGAAGTTTGTTTTGTGGTTGTTTTGTAAGTTCGAAACGGCTTGCCAAAGCGAACTCTCAGGAAAAGTTCGCTCCAGCTGCAAAACACCTTTGTACTACCATTGGTCTGTGACAATAACGTAAAAGGAAGTGTGCGTGGAGGCTCCGCCTTCTTTCATGCAGACCTCTTCTGACTCATTTCATCTGTTGAGTCCATCAAGGTAAGATCTCCACGGGTAAAAACATGAACACACTGGATAGCGAATGAAGTTGTGCTTCTGATTCAGTGAGGCACTAAAACAGTTTTTCATGTTTGATACTGTAAAGCTGCTTGCTTTTAAGTGATTTTTTTAAATAAAATGCCATATAAATAAATGTGACGTGACTTTACTGGAGTGCCCATTTGCAGAGCTTGTGCTAACATACCCATGTTGTTATGATCAGATGCTTTTCTTATGGTTTCTATAAAAAATGCTTGCTGTTTTGTCATTTTTGTCGTTTATTTTGTTACTGAGAAGAAAGTGTACAGCACGTATTTACATATTCATCTAAACGTCGCTCTCAGCAGTGTGGGTGGCGTCAGATGTTTGATTACAGTATATAGCTGCTCGCGTATTTCGAACTTTGTTTTACCCCTAAATGAAGAACAAAAAAGAACTTCACAGTGAGTATATTAGGGCCTTTAGACCGTATCTGGATTTATTTTTCTGTCCCCAAATTTAAGACCTCTTAAAGGGATAGTTCACCAAAAAAATGAAAATTCTATCATCATTTACAGAAGATATTTTGAAGAATATTGGTAACCAGTTGATAGACCCAATTGACTGAAAAAAATACCATGGAAGTCAATGGGTGCCGTCAACTGTTTGATTTACGACAAAATATCTTCTTTTGTGTTCAACAGAAGAAAGAAACTCATACAGGTTTGGAACAACTTGAGGGTGAGCAAATGATGACAGAATTTTAATTTTTGGGTGAACTATCCCTTTAAAATGATAAAACTTTTGTTATACCATTTAAGACTTTGATCAAATGAATGTGGGACTTTTTTAAGGACACACCTGCTCTTCTATTTTGTCTTGTCGGTCCAGAGCGGCCTCCACGGCGTCAAAGAACTCATCTTCATTGATCAGGCTGTTTGGACCCTCCTGATGGACAGAACAAGATGATCATCTTCATGCAGTTTACAGCTTTTTTAAAGTTCTGCAGGCATCAGTGCACGTGCAGAAACCAAACCCACCTCGTAATCGGGCCCTCCGAAATGAGACTTCTTCTTCAGCTCAGACAGGGCTGATTTATACGCTTCCTCCACCCTCCTCCTCTTCTCCATCTCCTGTAGAAAGCAAGAGGGGGGAGCGACTTTAGCTGACTAAACACTCTGCTGCCATAATGTTTAATGTCTTGGCTTGAGTAGATCTTGTCTCGGTGTGATGTGGGCAGAGCGAGAGACTGTATCGATGCAGGATTGTTCTGAAGCGCTCCATTGTTCAGACAGAAGCTCGTTCTGATTGTATATGTCAGTATTGTGCTGAATGCTGCTGACTGCGACACATCAGCAGACAGATTCAGCTCCATCTCAGTAACACACGCTCGCCACTTTCACACACACAAACCCATTAAAACGGCTAGATTAACTTTTCTGGCAGATAGCGCAGCAGTCATTCAAAGAACGACAGCTACGGCTTCCATTCATACACCATCACCAAAATGATGCTCAAACTCTCAGATAGGATGTGTTGTCCTGGAAATTACTGGCAGAATTTTCAATAGCAGCACTGGAAGTATAGTGATTTAAATGAGTATAAATGAGTAATCATGGAAGCCCTACCTTGTACATGCTTGGCCTACTAATGTACCCAATTAGTTCACATATAGCATCAATACAAACATTTCTGCCAATCTTACAACTATTTCAGCCGGTGAATTGCCAGGGCTGATTAATTTTGACAACATTGTGACTCTGGCAGATACACCATCCCTCTCCTGATTTTAGCAGCTCAAGGACAAGCTCCAGACGCCCATGAATCGTACCTTATCCAGTCTTTTCTGCCAGCTGTCCTCTCTCTTCACCATCAGGTCGATGCAGTGAGAAAGTGTAGCCAAGATCCCCGCCGTGGTCGCCTTGAACGTGATGGCCTCTCCTTTAAAGTCTATCCCATTAATGCCTTTATGACTCAAACACTGGAATACTGATGGAGAGAGAACAAATCCAGTCACACACTTTACAAATAAACCTTAAAGACATTTTATGAAACATTGTTAAACGGTGTCCAAATCAGGCACGATGTAATAAAACATCAAGCGACCTTGAGGTCCTGAAAGGCACTACATAAATTATTATTATTATCATCATCAAGTGATAAATCAAATGTCTTCAATGTTATTCTGAGTTTTTATTCCTAACCAGCAGTTGCCCGAGTTACATTTCTAAGTATTTTATATTACATTTATATTTATGTATTTTAATATATATATATATATATATATATATATATATATATATATATATATATATTTTTATTTATTTCACACAAACATACATATATATTAATAAGTTGTCTAATTTATATTAATATATTTTATAGATAGATACATATGTATTAAACAGTAATATATATATATATATATATATATATATATATAAATATATATATATATATAAAAATAATATATATTTTATATTAATATACACATATATATGAAATATTTAACACATAACATTAATATTATTTTGTGTATATACATGCAAGTGTTATATATATATATATATATATATATATATATATATATATATATATTTTACACAAACATACATAATATATATTAATAAGTTGTCTAATTTTATAGATACTGTATAATACATATCTAATATATATATATATATATTTTTTTTTATTATTATTATTTAATTTATATATATATATATATATTATTTATTAATATATATTATTTATATTTATTTATTTATTTATTTATATTAATTAAAATGTATTTTAATACACACACATATAGGAATATGAAATATATAACACAAAAATATTAATATTATTATTAATATTATTAAATCCTGATTGGCTGTGACAATATTGCATCTGACAGAACATTCTTTGTCATATTATACAAGAACAGAAACGGTTTGATGACCACATACAATTTAGCCATTTAGTATTTCCACTAAAAAAGCAATGCAGAAATGCATAACTCAATGAAAACATGTCAAACACAGCTCTACTGGAGAAATGCTGACTTTATGTTATAGATTTCACACAATTCATTACAACAGGCTCAAATTACTGGATCGCTGGAGTAAATTAAGTGGACACACTGCTCAAATTGTCAGTGCTGCCCCAGTACCATCTCCTGGAGCTGAATCAGAGAGAGTTCATCGAGCGTGAAACCTGCTGAAGTTTCACACGAGCAGAAATCAGTAGCGACGTTCCAGACTATGTAAATGTGCTCACACTCACGTTTCTCCTTGCTGCCGTTGTTGTTATGCAGGAATTCTCCATCGGGGCGAGTGGTAGGGAAACCATCTTCATCATCCTCCACGACTGAGATGAGAAAACACACACACACACACACACACACACACACACACACACACAGTCAGAATGAACTCATTGACCTGTGGTTGGTGGAGCCCAGATCGGCCCATTCACATACTGAGAGTCTACTGTAGACGCATACTGTAGTACAGGGGAAGGACCAGGACGAACAAAAGAGGCAGTTGATCATTTGTCTGAATCAACAGGGCCTTGTGCTGTAACAACAGATGCATCCAGAGAGAGAACGAAAGCAGAGGAATCTGGATGCTGCCGCAGTCTGAATGAGTTTCAGCGTTGTCTAAACATTCCTGTCAGCAGAATCACTCCGTTCTGACTCACATTCAACATCCTGATCTCTCCCACCAGAACATCTACTCACTCTTGTCTCTCTGGAGCTCATCTCTGTTCACAGCATCAGCGCAGCCGTCGAAGTATTTCTGCAGCGTGTCCACCTGCCTGCACAGGATGTCCCGAAACGTCTCCATCTCTGCCAGCTTCTCCCGCAGACTGTGACCCTTCTGTGGGTTACATATGCAAACTTAGTGGATTTCAGAGTAGGGAGGAATGGCATATCATTTCAATATTGGTTATCGGTCTATAGCGTCGATCAATATTTGTGTTCTCACCTTAAAGGAGGAGGTGGAGGTGGCCGAGTATCCGCTGGTGGCAGATGTGAGGGAAAGCATGGATCCATGTCTCCTCAAACTAGACTCCGAACCATAACCAGATTCAGCCTACACACAGACAGACAAAGATCATGTGATGTTCAGGAGCACTTTCACACTTAAGACTCTAGTCCATCTGACAGCAGAGTTTGATTTGTTTGGTTGGTGTAAAAGCCAGGTTCATCTGCAATCTGACATTATTTGCAGAATTTGATGACAAAAAGCAGGACTAGTGACCTGAAAGTGGAGCAGCGAATGACTTTTGCATTGCAGAAGTTACACTATTGTTCAAGAACACTCAAAAAAAAACAAAAAAAAAAAAACAAAATTTCGATACTGTTCAACACCATTGTATTAGGGTTCTCATTCAAACACAATTGCTTTGTGTTTAACTGACTTCAAACAGTTGTGTTTTGTCTCGACTCAATATTTTCATTTTGAAAGAACATGTTTCAATTAAGGAGGGCAAAAATAACATTTGATGCTCGTTTAATTTACTTAGGATTAGTTCACTTCAGATTTCCTGATAATTTCCTCACCCCCATGTCATCCAAGATGTTCATGTCTTTCTTTCTTCAGTCGAAAAGAAATGAAGGTTTTTGAGGAAAACGTTCCATGATTTTTCTCCATATAGTGGACTTCACTGGGGTTCAGCGGGTTGAAGGTCCAAATGTCAGTTTCAGTGCAGCTTCAAAGAGCTCTACACGATCCCAGACGAGGAATAAGGGTCTTATCTAGCAAAACGATCGGTCATTTTCTTAAAAAAAAAAAAAAAAAATTATATACTTTTTAACAACAAATGCTGGTCTTGCTCTAATCTGTGATGCGCCACGCATTACGTAATCACGTTGGAAAGGTCACGTGTGACGTAGGCGGAAGTACCGATCCAGTGTCTACAAAGCGAACGTACAAAGACTAAGTCAAACGCCCTTTACAAAAAAAAAAAAAAAAGGTAAAACAACAATGTCAGACGATTTTGAAGTTGAGATGGAGTTTTTCGCCCTACCGCGGTACACGTGACCTTTCCAACGTGATTACGTAATGCGTGGCACATCACAGAGCAGAGCAAGACGAGCATTTGTGGTTAAAAAGTATATTATTATTTTTTTTTGATGATCAATCGTTTCTCTAGATAAGACCCTTATTCCTCGTCTGGGATTGTGTAGAGCTCTTTGAAGCTGCACTGAAACTGACATTTGGACCTTCAACCCGTTGGTCCCTGTTGAACTCCACTATATGGAGAAAAATCCTGAAATGTTTTCCTCAAAAACCATAATTTCTTTTCAACTGAAGAAAGAAAGACATGAACATCTTGCATGACATGGGGGTGAGTAAATTATCAGGACATTTTAATTCTGAAGTGAACTAATCCTTTGAGTAAATGAAGTTAATCCAAGACGATTATTTACTTAATTTATGTACCCTCAACTCAAATGGATTTAGTTGTGTTAAAATAGCATCATAGAAACTAGGAACAGGATTTCCCCTTCCCGTCATGCTTTGCACTGGGCTGGATAGGGAGAGTAAATGTTGAAATAAAATGTTATTTTATGCGTTTTTTTTTCCATCAAGATGAAAAAATTAGGAGACTTGTTAAAGTTTAACATTCTTTTATGTTTATATTTAAAAGAGTTTCTGGTATGTTAGTGTTTTTGGAGGTTACCATTGTGGTGAAATGTAGAGCATGTGCTTGGGGTGAGGACCTGCTAACAACAATTAAAGTTGTTTTAATAATAAAAAAAACTACTACTTTGTGCATGCCATGGATGTAACAAAACAGTCTTCTGGCTAACACCTAACCAGGCATAACAGGTTTTCTTGTTAGATAACATTTGTAAAAGTTGTAAGAACTGTTCTGAACGCATTCACTAAATAAACTAATCAGTTACACTGGATTACTTGTTTTAATTTTTGTTTGATATTAATTTTTAGGATAATTGAACTTAACAGTTCACAAAATTAACTAAATGGCATTGAATTATCCTTATGTAATAAACTTAATATGTTAATCAAATGCTTTTGAGTGTACGATTTCTTTAAAGAAATTAATACTTTTATTCAGCAAGGATGCATTAAATTTATCAAAAGTGACAGTAAAGACATTTATAATGTTAAAAGATTTCTGTTTCAAATAAATGCTGTTGTTTTCAACTTTATATTCATCAGTTTACATAAAAATATTAAGCAGCATGACTGTTTAACATTGATAATCAGAAATGTTTCTTGAACAGCAAATCAGCATATTAGAATGATTTCTGAAGGATCATGTGACACTGAAGACTGGAGTAATGATGCTGAAAATTCTATTTTACATATTTATATATTCACATAGAAAAAAGTTAATTTAAATTGTAATAATATTCCATAATTTTATTTTTTACTGTATTTTTGATCAAATAAATGCAGCCTTGGTGAGCAGAAGAGACTTCTTTCAAAAACATTTGAAAAATCTTACCAACCCCAAGCTTTTGAACAGTACAGTATATTTAATTTTTGCCATGCTCTCCAAAAAACTCATTATCTCAGTGTAGCTGTAAACAGCTGATGCTAAAGCTCATGATGACGCAAGCGTACTGGTTCAAAGCTAAATAAACAATACATGATCTGTGAGGAGGAGGGGTGGAAATCTATAATACGTGATTTACATTGATATTTACAGTCAACCACACTTTAAAAACAACAAACTGGTCTGCGTGTGTGTGTGAGTGTTTGATTTGAACAATTTCCACTTCATCTTCAGGGTTTGTCACAGACAGAAAGCACAGAGAGTCACTTTCCATGAACCCAGAGCTCTCCTGTGGCTCATTTCATGAGTAACAGCCTCTGAAAATAGTTTCTGAGTTTATTTAGAAGCATAAACACACACAATGACTGTCTCCCCATGAGGCTTCTGAGCGGAGCATGATGGCACAAGCCCAGGTTACTGTATCTTTCCTCCAGACGAACAATTTTGACCTCTGTACCACAATAATAAACTCACCCAATCAGCTCAATCTGAAAGACGGCATGAAATACGATCTGAAAATCATTCACTTCCCTTTCGACGTTCCTCATACTGAAACAAATTTGAACAAATGAAGCTGAGCTCAGTCTGAACACACACACACACACACACACACACACACACACACACAGCCCACAGAGAAATAGGAACACACAAATAAACCTACACAAACAAACCTTTCCTGTAGATAAGAAACACCTGTAAACACACGACTTTACAGTCACAACAAACTATTATTAAATAAATGTACAGCTGTCAGAACTGATAAGAGTAAAAAATAAAACAACCTGAACAGAAAACAATCTTTATATATCAGCTCATCTATCACTATCAATATTTTTAGTGATTGAATGATGAACACGTTGCATTATGGGATACTGTATTCCTTGTCATCTGCTGTATACTGCACATTTTGGGAATGCATATGGAAAAACTGCACATTTTGTAGCCTAACATGAATATATACACACTGTCTTTAGTGAGGATTTAACATTGTCCTCCACTAGATGGCAACAGTGAGCTCAGTCTACAGTTGAGTGGGTTGAATCTGAGGTAACTATCGGGTAGAAACAGAGATAACCATTCAGAGCCTCAGTCAAAGACAGGTCAGCCCTGCATTCACTCCAGCCAATCAAACGCACTCTTACTGTGACTATGGCATTGATAACACCTCCACTGACCAATCAGAAGTCGAGAATACCGGTATTGTCTGAGATACACAATCAATAGCCTCAGATGATAACAACCATTAACGCCGTATCACACACAACAAAATCAGGTGATTACAAAAGACAACAAGAGAGAGAGAAAATGAGTTGGAATTATTAATCAGTGTCATGTTAATTCAGCAGCAGTATCATATAGTGTGTGTGATGTGTGCAGTGTTATTTTAGTATAATACACTATTATAGTTGGTACAGTATAGTTATAATATAGTATTATAGTCAGTGAGCGTGTGTGTGTTATCAAACTCTGCTGATGTTTTGAAGCCATGGACAACAACAACAAAAAAAAATACTCATGAGATGAGATGAAATCGAGCAGGTTTTGTAGATACACAAGCGCACGTCTCATTTCCAGTAGCTTTATCGAGAGTATGTGTTGACACGCTGAGAGTGAAAGGCTTAACGCAATACAGCTCTGATTAGATTTACAGATTACTCTCACTATCTGACACAACAGCAGATCTGAACAGCACCACCCATACGGGTCTGTGTCACATCCTACATGTAACTCAAGACAAAGATTTGTTATTAAAAGGTGCAATTTTGCTTTTGTAATTTTTCTGCAGTCAGGTAGGGTTATAATCCCACATTGAAAAATAAGCTAAAATTTGCAGTATGTTTTTTTTCTATATCCAAAGTATGCCCAAACACGGGGTTGTCCTCGAGCATAGATATCCAGTTTGCAAAAAATGTGGACGCAAAGTAGCTGCAAAAGGAGGAAACACATCGAACCTGTTCGCCTATATTCGAGAACACCATCCGTGCAGATAAAGCGAATGAGCGGCACCGTTTCATGTGTCAGGTCAATCAGAAAAAATAATGTCTCTCCCCACAAAAACCAACAACAAGCACAAAGCAAATCACTGTTGTGACAACTAATTCCTAACAAACTGTATCCCACCCAAACTTTCTAAAACAAATACGTCAGAAAAATCCACTTGTCAAGTGATTTAATGGGGTCTGAATTAAAAAACATTCATTGAAGCTGATCGGTGTTTGTGGTTCTGGACTATTCCCTTTGTACCCTGATGAGAGATGATAGACAGAGGCAAAGTGTCAGTGGGAAGAATTTCAGACCGAGAGGCCTCTTCCAAGAAGAGCCTTGTGTGTGTGAGTCACTATCAGAGAGGAGTCATCCTCAAGGCAAGAGAAAGATGAATGGACGGGGGAAATACGTGCGTGTGCGAAAGTGACCCTCCCCTCCCCTCTCCCCGGGCGGCAGAAATCAGAAGCACGTGTGGATCAGGGTGCGGCCTCAAAACACGAACACTTGTGCAAACTCAGCAGATGTTGAAAGAGGCAGACCAATAATACACACACATACACAAAAAACTAAGTCTGGAATATAAAGCTAAAATAAAAAAATATTTTTAAAAAATTAATAAAAATAAATGTTATGCATTTATTAATTCATTATTTCATTTTATATTTATATTAATGAAAATAAATTTTAAAAAAAATATATATATTATTTTAATTAATTGGTTTATTTATTAATATTTTATTACTTTTATTTACTAAACACAATTATTTGTTTATAAAATAATATATATATATATATATATGAGAGATATTTACCATTTTGTAAATTTTATATTATGTATTTTTTATTTATTTTCTTTCTGTAATCTCTATCTCTCTGTACACACACACCCCTCTCATCTCATTTCTAAAGTTTTCCGTCGCGCAGTAGCTCCAATCATGAGGTCTCACTGTTCCTCTCATCAGCCTTTGTTTTCATTTTTCTATCTGTACCTGCCCACATCCTCTCTCTCACTATAGAGTATTTTACTACAGCTATGCAAGTGGTATGTTCACTCGTGCGTGTTAGTGCTGAACTGCTTGTGTTTTGTGTATGCTCTAAGAGGAAGAGTGTGTTAAATATCACTTATGATCATCACACATTGTTTTTATTTGCGTTACCATAGGATTGTGTGTTTGTGACCTAAACTGACTTCCTCATGTCTGTGTGTGTGTGTGTCACTTCAGTGCCCCTCAGATGATGTAAACAGAATGAATCACAGTCATAATCTCACACACAGTCAGTCTTTTCATTTTGATTTCTCATCTCAAAACATTATTATTCACTTCTGTGACTCAGTGTGTAACTAACCCACTCTGAGCTTACTTTTCAGTAACAGGGCTGAAAAAGACAGCAATGTCTGGTTTCAGATCTACCCACCCAAATATGTCAAATAAAAAAAAATTAAAAAAGCAGTGGTTGATTGTCAGTCAGATTGCTTCTTCCTGTCAACAGGGGTGGTTCTCAGACAAACCAGACTTAATACTGATAGTCAATAGTCTTGCTGTGTGAGAAAAGAGCATGCTGGGTAAAGACAGGCGTGTTGGGGGAACTCACCCTGTGCAGCTCGATGGAATCGATCCACTGGTTGCGATGTTCTGGGTCCTGAGCCCGGAGATACCACACACTATCATTGACACTGATGTCCAGACGGCACTCGTCAAACTCGTGAGGCTACAGAGAAAGAGAGAGAGAATACTCATTAGATTAATAATATGCATGATAGGCTTGCTACGGTAGTTCAGTCGCAACACCGGTTTCATCACTTGCCCACCGTGGCACCGAGGTTAATTTTTTTTCCCAATTTAACGCGTTAAAAAGATTTGCATTTAATGCAATTAACCTAGTATCCATTTTCTGCGTTATATGATCAAGCTCTTATTCATGCTAATGCTTTTAAACCATTCAAGTGCAACAAGGCAAAAGAGAACGCGCCTGTGAATGTCCTGCCTATGACACACACACACACACACACACACACACACACACACACACACACACACACACACACACACACACACACACACACACACAACGCGCGCGCGCCAGTATCGAGTTTTCTTCTGCTCTTAACGAACCATAACACACACAAATTATGCCAAAATGTCCGTTTTGTCGAGTGTTTTTCAGTAAGAGTAACCCACCATTCAAGCAATTGCTGTTAATTTGAAAGTGAAAGTCGGCCTTTCCGTTAAAAAACATCGAAAGCTCAGCCGAACAGCTGATCATAGCTGTACAGGGCGGGTTTTTATTTTTCATGTCAAAAACATTCCTCGTCACGGAGAGCGCAGTTCATGCAAAGACTATAGTCTTAAAGGGACTTTGGTTCATGGTTGCATAGCAATGATAGACGCTACGGGAGCGCAAGCGCTTTGGAAACAAGGAGAAAGCGACGTGGCTGCGCTTTCCACGCATTTTTAGACGCGATATGTGAACGGCCCCATAAAAAAAAAAAAAAAAAAAAAAAAGAGGTAGAGGCCCCACCCCCCAGTGACACCGGTATTACCGGCGTTGTCACGTCGATTAACCTATGGGAAAATTTTCTCACCGTCACATCCCTAATGCATGACCTAATTATCAAACACCATTACTAATGATAATGAGATTTCTATTTTGCAAACAAGGTGCTTTTTGGTAATGGAGGGATCCAATAATTTAATCTGATGCTGATGAACCAAGTCAGGACTAGACAGAACCATCACTACCAAGAGAAAAAAAAGAGCCTTGACCCACAAAGCCAGCTGGGAAATGTGAGATATTTCCCTCAGAAGAAAAACACTAACAGCATCCATGTCTGCTGTGTGAGTGTGTGAGTTTGGTATTATTGCCAGATGTTAATCTCTGCAGACCTCACACTGCTCTATGAATTCCAGATGAGGAGTCAAACACTCCTCTCCTTCAGTCTGATATACTGCACTCCTCCCGCCCTGTTTCTTTTCACTTCCCTTCACTCTTCATTCTTTGCCTCCCTCTATCCAACAACATATTGGAACTGGGGTGCCTCTGGGCTCAGTGCTTGGACCACTTCTCTTTTCCATCTACATGTTATGACTAGGATCTGTCATTCCAAAACATGTTTTTTCCTATCACTGCAAGAGATGGGTACCAAAATCCTGTATTAAACGGCCCCGGGGCTAAATTAAGAAAGACCGCAGTATCGATAAGCTTCGATGTTACCGGTTTTGCTATCGGTACTAAAGAAATTAAGAACATACACGTACTATTTATTATTGCGTTATCTTGCAAATTCTATATTGCTCTAGCCCTAAGTCTAGGGCTGCCCTCGACTGAAAATTTTTCTGAACGACTAGTAGTCGTTCATTTTAAGCGATCAGTCGACTAAACGCACGTTTATTAATAAACATAATAATGAGCCTTTAATGCCTACATAGCCTAATCGGCGTTCAAGTGCATGCATAAAGCTTGCCACAGCGTACCAGAAGAAGTAATGATTATGAATGCGTCAGGGAAAACAGCAAGGAGATTGCTTTAACATTTTAATAATTAATTGATAAACTAGTGTTTTCTGTATTTTCGGCTGCAGTGATGAAGCCGACGATGCTGACTCGTCAACTCTACAGTAGTGGATGCACCTATATGCTTCATTTGTTTCATACAGATTACATAACCTGAGAACATTTGTTTTCCAGTTGAAATGGTTCATTTAAAAGTAGTCATTTCACTTCTATAGATATATTTTTCATGTCTGTGAGGCAAGTTTACATGGAGTTTCATTTTTTTTTGGTGTGCTCAAGTTGACAAAAACGGCAGAAATCGCACCCTGTTTGCTTTCATTATTTTACAAAAGCACAACGTTTTATTGTTATTGTGAGTGCACACAAATAAAAGTAGACTCTTCACAGATTCAAAGATGTATTACTCTTATCTGTTTGTCCAAAAATGATTTTAAGTGCAAGTGATCGCACCGGCACCTCCATGTTAGCTGTCATGCAGTAAGCGTGCTACTATTCAGCTTTCACACTCTGCACAAACACTTGAATAGCCCACATTTTTTCTATGTTAGCGTTAAAGCGAGCGGCCATGTAAAGTTGCTACTACTTGCATGTTTCAGATGATAAGCCATATTTGAGGTCGATGAATGATAGGTGAGCGTTTGGATGTCCTGCCCGATGTACTGTAATTACTCATTATTAATCTAAAAAGGGAATGACCTGAAGTACGTGAGTCAGTTGACTGCTTCAGAGAACTGATTCATACCAATTTGAGAATCGGTGATTCAAATGAATGGATCTGACATAACCACTTAAGGAAAATCACAGTGTACGTTTGTTGTTGCATGCACCCATCGATGACAAAGCTATAAAAAGAAAACTGTTTATTTACTGTCTATATTTTGCTTTCACTCACAGAAAATGCTGTCTGACACAAACCTCACATGAGTAACAATCACAGTCCCAACAAAGAGATATAATCAGACTACATCAATAGAGACAGAGCATCTGAAAAACCGCAAACGATATGACAGACACCTGGTCTTCTGGGTGAAGCATGAGGAGCTCATTCAAAGCCCGACACTAATCACAATATGAAGAGGCATGACAGGAGGACACATGAAGACAGAGACGGGCTGTTTTAATGAGACCGAGAGAATAATCGCTCACATCTGAGCAAAGACACGTCACTTATCACACCACAAAACAAAACCACAACACACAAAACATACAGAGCCAGAGGCCAGGATGTACAAAACACTGAGACATGAATCAGACAGTCTTTACACAGAAACAGTATCTTCCCGCTACAAATCCCAGAGTTCAAAGGAGACTGTTCGATTGAAAAACTTAGTGCCCTAGCCTACTTCCCTACTCCCCTACTCATGGTCTTCCCGGTCAAAAGCGGCTGAACACCTGAAATGTAACCACAACTTTTTTTTTTTTTTTTTCAGTAAAATCGTATATTTTTAGTTTTTACTTAAATATGTTTATATTTTATCGTACTAATTTATATTTGTTATTTTTTTCCCATTGAAAACAATACATTTTTCAATTAATTCAGTATTTCGTGTTAAAATAGAGACAAGGCCTTTAAAATCAAATTTTTTAAGGCATATTAGTGCCCTTTGGTTGGAGTAAAATTTGGTTGTAACCACTAGATGCCTGTATAGCTCTATATAAAGGCCATGTCTACATTAATCCGGAGATATTTGAAATATTTGAAAATATTTGATATATTAATGTGGACATGGCCAAAGAGGACTGTAAATTCTCTAGTTGTTTTTAGACATAAATTACCTACTTTTATTAGGTTGTAGATTTTTTGATATATAGACATTCTCAAAGACTACTTTTTGTCAAGGTTTAGGTATTTTTTGTTTGAAATGTTGATTTGATGTGTCAGTTTTTGCATTATTACTACAGTCAAACCCGAACACAGAGAAAGCATTCTGTTACATTTTTATAAAATTTTTGATGTTGTAACAAAAATGAACAGGAATACTTTCAGAGCTTAATCCATCAGGATGTGATCTAATTTGATTCTTCTGGCTCAATTTTGCTATATTGTTATAGCCACAACTTCATTTGTGTGTGTATAATTGTGCATGTGTGAATGTATTTAGTGTACTTATGTATTTAGTGTAGCCAAATGTCCTCAATTATATAGTGAAATATTATGACAACTGAATAGTGAGGACATTTTACTGGTCCTCATTAGTTAAAAAGGCTTATAAATTGGCCCAAACATGTTTTTATTTAAATCTATTTTTTTTTTTTTGTAGTAGTGTGAAGGGTAGGTTTATGGGTAGGGGTTGGGTTAGGCCACAGAAAATATAATTAACCTGATATAAAAATCAATGGAAGTCTATGCAATATCCTCACTAATATAATGAAACAAACGTGTGTTTTGCACTCAATGTTTTAGAGTTTAACTCTTACTTTGCGGTCATCTTTTTTCTTGCATTGTGGCTGACTTATTAATTTTATTTCACACATTTGCAAATACCTGCACTGTGTTAGTCACACCAGTTCATATGTGTGGGTTTGGGGGATGTGTGTGTCTATTTTGCACTAGTATCACTGCTTCATTGCTGTGCACTTTTTTTGTGGCTGATTTGTAGATTGTACATGCAAAAATGTTCTGTATTTTCATATTTTTTCCCCCATTCATTTCATATGGTGGTCATTTTTGACTGTGAAGACCACAAGTGTGACAATTTGTTTCCGACCACTCAAACTTTTTTGTAGCAAGTGCCACAAGAGACACAAAAATGTTTACCATTCTGATGAAGTTACAATTTTTTAAATTTCAAAACAAATTTTTTTTTGGGTCAAAAGTGACCAAAGAACAGCAGAGGGTTAAGGTAATTAAAATGAATATTTTATTTCATTTGATTACCACAGTTTTTTTTTAGTTTTTTTTTTATATATATAATAAATTTATATTAAATCATAAATCCAGAAAAATTAAAAGAACGTCTGAAAAATTAAATTAAAGTTTTCAAATTCAATTGATTAGACATGCTTTTTGATTATTAAAACATTTAAACCATTCAAATGGAAAACATGGAATTTCATTGGGGCCTAAAAATTAAGTTTTTATTAAGCTTTTAATAAATTGTTAAATTTATACAATTTATGAATACAATTAGACATGCTTTTTGGTTACTTAAATTTAATTTAAGCATTAAAATGGAATACAAGAGAAAAAAAAAAAAAAAAAAGAGAAAAATGGATTTCATAGAGCCTAATTTTACGGCATCACAGGCATGTTCACAACATAGGACTATTCATAACGCAGTAACACTTTGCTACCTTATAAGATGCACTTGCGGAGAAGACAATCCCAGAATGCATTGCAACAAGCTCAGTCTTGGATCTGTTGTACATTTACAACGTCAGTGTTTGAAAAATGGCTGTTATGATGTTGAAAATGTCACTTTAGATTTAAGAGTGCTTATATTTATGCATGAAACCCAGAAGCAACAGACTGACATGGGAACATTCAAGTGCCTGTATGGGAAAAGCACTGAGAAGGATTCTGGGAATGGAAAATCGAGACACGGTGGGCAATATAAGGGACCCCAAGAAGGTCACAGCGGGTACTGAGAAAAGACACCAAAATAAACACAAGGGTCATCACTACGGGACTGACTTAACCTGGGAGACACCATCAATTTCACGGCAATGTACACAAACACAAACGCACATATCACAACACTGACACGCAGATGTTAAACAGGACCGGCATCTGTTGATTCATGTGTTTCCATCTCAGGTAGCGCTGCATTGTGGGTAAACATGCAGTGCAGAGCTTTGGTAGAGGTGTAAAACATTGTGAACAGACATCTTTGATCATCTGGTAACACTTTACAATTTTACTATATTAGTCAACATGAACTAACAATGAAAAATACTTAATCTTAGTTAACATTAATTTCAACATTTACCAATATATCTTTAAAATTAAAAGTTGTAAATATTTTTAATGGATCTGAGCTAACATGAACTAACAATGAACAGTTGTACTTTTATTAACTAAAGCAGAGTACGGACTACACAATATTTTATGATATTCACTGTGTCAGATAAGCTGATTTTGACTCCTAAATTCTTGTCGTGAACAAGAAAGATGTCAGACTACAGGTTGCTTCCTGACCAGTCATCTCTTGCCATATTTAATGACATGCGTGACGTCATCGAGAAGGCGGAACTAGCAACTGACTTCCAGAAACAAAGCACCTCCGCTATCTTTCGCCACCATTTATACACCACATTATACGAGATAAAACGGTGGATTCTTGTGTCCCGATGGCCACTGTCGTTAACAAATCACCAAGACACCCTACGTCAGACGGATCGTGCTGATATTGTGTAGTCTTAACCCGTCATAACATTAACAAAGATTAATAAATGCTGTTACAAATGTATTGCTCTTTGTTAATTAATGCATTAACTAATGGAACCTTATTGTAAAGAGTTACCGATAATCTCATGAAGACACAAGTTAAATGAATATATAATGAGCAATAAAACTTTCTCAGTCCTTTGACTCTGATAAACATGAAGCTCATTAATATTAATGAGAGTGAGAGAGAAAGAGCAAGTACAGAGCTCTTGCTTTCTCAGTGAATTATTGGAAATCTTCCATCGCACACGTGAGCTGAACTTCAAACACTCTGGGTGGACACATTCATTCTTTCTCCAAAGATCAGCTTCACAGCACGCATACACACACACACACACACAAACACTTACTCTTGACACACACAGGCCTACGTGTGCAAAGTCAGGAGAGAGACAGTGAGGGAGCCTGTGAAATTTACAGCACCGTGTCAACAACTAAATGAAATGTCACATATACAGCATCCCAGTAATAGGACAATAATCAACACGTCGTGTGCGGCAACATAAGAACGATGCATTATGTAAAGTGTCCAGAGAGTAAAACACAATACACAAACATTTTAAACTTTTGTACAGCTACAGTAATGATTTATCTAATACACAGATGGATCCAAACTAAACCCTACATCTAAAGACAACAACAAAATCGGTCAAAAACGGATTAATTCATTACAATTATACAAGCCAGACCCATCTATGATTTATAGGCCATTATATGCATTTGCATAATCAACTAGCTGATTGCAATCATTATTTAAAGGGGTCCTTGATTATGATTTCACTTTTTTTAACTTTAGTTAGTGTGTAATGTTGCTGTTTGATCATAAACAACATCTGCAAAGTTATGACGTTCAAAGTTCAATGCAAAGGGAGATATTTTCTTTTACAGAAATTGCTTTTTAAGGACTACAACGAGCTTCTTCCCAGGTTAGTGACATCACTAACCTTAAAATTTACATAAACCCCGCCCCTGAGAACACTCAACAAAGGGGGGGAGGCCATGTTGGGCTGCTTTAGAGAAGAGGAAGAGTTGTTGTAGTAGAGTGTTGCTGCCATGCCGTCATTTTACGCCGGACTGCTTCACAAACGAGGGTCAATTCAACGCTGGATTTGCACAAAAGATTAACATGACGACACATGCTAGTCGATGAGTTGAATCAACTCATAAATTTATCCACTAACTATTCAGAAATGTCCAGTTTCATTCTAAAAGTTGTAACTTCTTCCTGAATCTCTCCATCAGTATCGACTCCGTTTTGAACAATGTAAGGCTGAACACCGTTACTGACAATCCTCATTTTGTCTGCGTGAGATTCTCCAGCTTTGTTGTTGTTGATCAACCGAAGCGCGAGCTTTTTAAGCTCCGCCCTCTTCTGAAAAGGGGGCCGGGAGCAGCAGCTCATTTGCATTTAAAGGGACACACACAAAAACGGTGTGTTTTTGCTCACACCCAAATAGGGGCAAATTTGACAAGCTATAATAAATGATCTGTGGGGTATTTTGAGCTGAAACTTCACAGACACATTACATTACATTACATTACATCTTGGAAAAGGGGCATTATAGGTCCCCTTTAAGGTGGCATTCGAACTGATACTGGAGTATGTTTATTTACAGTCAGTCGTTTAATGCCAACTTTTAATTGTTGCACAAAGCAAATGGACTAAAAAGCTCAGTTGGGTAATTAAATGTATTTTTAGGCCGTAGACAACAGTTTTACAACATCTTTTAAATTATTTAATGTGCCACAGAGCAAACGTTAAAACATCACAATGTACTTGCCATTTATTGAATAATAGTCTACCAGTGGTTCTTGGGAGTTTTAAAATGTAAAAAAACATTGATTTTAGTTTCAAAGCCAAACACAATGGCACCGGTGATGAGAATTAACAGCTCCATTCCTTTTGCCTGATAAAAAAAAGCAGATGAAAGACAAAGAGCTCAAACTCATCAGCTGCAGCTCAACCCATCATTCAGAGAATAAATGAAGACTTTGAGGTGTATTAACCAAAAAGACAATTAAATTATTAATCACAATAATCTGTATGTCAATTAATAATCAACAAAAATTCATGTTCATGATAGCCTCAGTTCAAGGTCTACATTTAAAGAACAGAGATGTGTCAAAATCACAAATGACCATGAAGATAATGTGTCCAGGGTGTGAAATAAGCACATTGTGCTGAAGTCCACACGTAACTCAAAAGGTAAGCAGTATGGAAACTTAATAACAGTTGCGTTAATGTGATTAACCAGCAGATATTGAGGAGCTGGTTACAGGTGTTACAGCTCATCTCTTACAGAGACTAGGGGTGTGACGAGATCTCGCGAGATTAAAATGTGACGAGATTTCTCATTGAGGTGAAAAGCGGTCTTGCGATATTGCCATGACGGAGTATGAGGGTGAAATTACACCTCCACATTACACCTCCACTGTTGTTTTGCTTTATATAGAAATAAAAACCATTTAATTCAGTTGGATAATGGTCACTTCAATCCCATCCAGCTCATCCAAAACTAGCTGCAGAATCATATGTAGTGCAGCAGGGATCAGAGTTCACTGATCACGTGACGTAAGTGACGAGATGACTGACAAGACCATGGCGGAGGATTCGCAGAACAACAGAGCCTAAGCGCCTCAGCACCGTTGCTCCCTATTCAGTACACATTGTCTTTTACTGCATATAATTCATACTCAGAAAGCAGAACTGAAATTACATTCTTTACAAGATGATTAGTTAAAACAATTCAAATGCATCCGCAGACTATTTTTCTAGTCATGTATTTCGTCACTGAGGATTTCTTAAAAATACTGTGTAAAAGTCTCGCCTTGTTCTCTTGAACTCAATCTTTCGCCTCGTCTTGTGAGCGAACCCCTAAGAGAGACAGCAAAGGATGAGTAAATCACTGTTTACTGGGCAATTCAGTCTTGGATCTGGCTTTGGGAAAATAGAAACACAGGAAGGTGGGACCAGCTTGAATACAAGAGGAAAAGACAAAGGAAACACAGGCCATGCTGACTGACAGCTTAGGACACAGGATACAAAGGAAGGGAGCATGTCATATGACTAACTAACCTGCTTTTACCGCTAGGTTAAAGTGTGTCTAGATGTGACTACAGAGTCCTGCTTAGAGAAAACACAGGAGGAAGGAAGTAGAAGGCAGGAGAGATGAGCACAGGGACTTTCTGACTTGACCCCGGGGTCACCAAACAGGATTTCATCAGCAGGGAGCAAACTTCCCGTTTCAGACAACAGGCCCGTCGTACGCCTCTCTTGTTATCGCTTTTCCTTTTATTCCAGATCTACACAACCTCTTTTTCTACTCGTATTTAAAAACATCACAGATCTTTCCCTCCTACATCCCAGTGTCTCCACGCTGCCATCACCACCTCCTTGGTTTTCTTTACAGGACATTTCAGGGTTCACTGACTGTTTGATCCGTAATGGAGGCCGTTTGACACCTTCACACACAGATTCACTCAAACCCATTTTAACAAGAGCCCTCTGAAAGCCTGAGGCGCTCAATGGCTCCAGCAGAATTGGGCTAATCGAACTTTCCAGCAGCTCTGCAGTGACTGCCTCAAGATTTAAAGGGACAAAAGCACAACAAAACGCCTCCAGTCGATCTTCACAATCACAATAATTGTGATTCACCAACCATACTAAACTAATCTGTTTATGGGATGTCATTAGCAGTGTTGGGGAAAGTTACTTTTAAAATAATGCATTACAATATTGTGTTACTCCCTAAAAAAGTAACTGTGTTACTTAGTTACTTTTTATGAAAATTAATGTGTTACATTACTTTTTCTCACCTGGGCTGGGCTTGCTTGTTTGTTTTTTAATGACAAGAAAAAAAAAAATATATTTTTGGCAAATATTAATGCACTTTCACACCAAAAGTGAAATGAATAAGCCTCAGGCTGAAGGAAATGCATATTCATGCCTATACAGTAAAGGTCGCAGTTCAAACAAATTATTCAGCTGTGCTGTCATTCTGGAATACAGAAGAATAGGAACAGGAGATAGTGTTGTCACTTCGATACCAAGTCGGTACTGAAATTTTAAAAATGTGAGCGCTGTTGAGTGGATTCGTAAACACCTCTGATTGGCCATTGTGTTCACGCGCTCAACAGATATGTCTGTGATTGGCTACAATGACCAACGCATGGGAGTGTTTGAAAGCACACATAAGTGTTTGAATTTGAAAGTGGGAGCATTTCAAAGCAGGCATCTATCTGCGGACCGGTCCCACTGATAGACGCCTGCTCTCAAACACTCCCATGTGTATGTGTAAGCGCTCAGTGAAGAGCGTCATTGATGACTATTTACAAGTTTTTTGAAGCGTTGATCATTGTAGCCAATCACAGACATATCTGTTGAGTGCGTGAACACAGTGGCCAATCAGAGGTGTTTACGAATACGTTCAACAGCGCTCAAAGAGTCACATTTTTAAAATTTCAATATCGACTTGGTATCAAAGTCGGTACTTTTGACAACACTACTTGACAGGTGCTTCAAACCGTGAGATTGCATACAGTAAGTCAAAGTGTTTGTTTTTGCTTTGTAAGAGTTTCTCTCAAAACAATGTGTATATTGTGTTGTGTGTAATGGTAAATTGTAGCGTGCTTTTGTGGAAAGCTTTGATGCTTTCAACTCAATGAGAGCGAAATAAAACTGCATGAATCGAAGTCATTGCGGTGTCGTCGATCCCCCCTCTTCCCCCTCCACTCCGCAGCTTAACCACACCCACTTTTGTAGCATTTTTCAAAACTGCTTTGAGAACTGACTGCTGCTGAAACAGGGGGTTTCATGACCCTTTAAAGACGAAGTGTGAAAATATGTACCACTAGCATCACTAAACAGAATCTTAACAATAATGATTGCTTTCAAACCAGCTTCACAAAAATAGGTTTTGACAAAGAAACTGGTGCTGGTCAAGCAGAGGTGAGGAAAACAGGTCCCGCCGTCTGTTTCAGACATGAAGAGCTGCTTGTGTTGTCTGAGGAAATGCAAGAAAGCACACTTTGTGTGATACTCATCTGTGGTTGAGTCCAAACCAGGTCACAGTCATGACTTCAGATGGTGGCCCAGAGTTTACCATGTGACAGAAGGTGAGGACATGCACACAATGGCTGTGAGAATGAGAACAAGCCGCTTGATAGACCTCCCCTGGGTTTAGCACATCACACTAATCGAAAATGCAAATGCAAACACACTGACACACACAATGTCACTGACAT
Source organism: Mylopharyngodon piceus (assembly GCA_039654765.1). Lineage (NCBI taxonomy): Eukaryota > Metazoa > Chordata > Actinopteri > Cypriniformes > Xenocyprididae > Mylopharyngodon > Mylopharyngodon piceus. The sequence goes on along the minus strand of CM077461.1, from coordinate 5,286,770 downwards.
TTTAAAATGCACTTGACTCCCTTTCTCTCTTTGGCAGCTGTAACTACAAAAACCGTTGCCTTTATCAAATATTCAGTAGGTCAATACAAGTGTGTGTGTGTGTGTGTGTGTGTGTGCATATGTTGGGCATGACTGCTAAGTGATGATATATTTATAAACTTTAAGAATTAGCCTACTTTATAAAAATAAATATATATACTTATTCACAAAGGCATATTTGCACACCTGCCGCGTGCAAATACGCCTTTGTGAATAAGTATATTTTTAGCACATTTTCTCAGAAATGACGCATGCATGGATAGTTTTAGGAAGAAACAGCAGATTCGATTTCTCTAAAATACAGTTATGAAGACAGTTTGCAATGAAAGCTTTGATGAAAATTAGCATTTCCATGCTAAAGTAATGTACGTCATCCTACAGCGATGTTCTGCCATGACAAAAAGTACCAATGCTGCTGTTTTATTTCACCAGAGCTTCATTTAATGTCTGAAAGGCTTTTACACACCGTTTATTGAACCCTGGTGACACTGCCGACATCAGCGTTAATAAAAGATGCACCTCCATAAAAACTCTCCTCTTCATTGTCTGCCTCAGTGCTGCTGTAAACTAATGACAACGGACTCCTCTTCTGTTACAGAGTAAACATCCAGTTGCTGTTTTATCACGACACTTGGGCTAATATTGACCAGAACTCACTCAGAACAATCTTTATAAGAATAGTTATACCTGCACCATTGAATGAAAATACTGTGTTTATTTGGTGAGGCGTTTCTGTGTAAATGACTCACAAAAAAAGGTGGCATGCAAATGTTGTGAAGATCATAGAATCATCTTCCCATTTTGCGGAGCCAGAGAGGTTCAGCACATGAGAATCAAGTCGTGTTTACAGAAGACTGACGGGTCGTTGACTCATCTGGTAGCAGTTTTGATCAGGTTCTCATGTGGTTTAGGTTTGGATAAATGAAAGCAGTTCTGGACTGGAATAAATGAGAGAGCAATCTGAGCAATTTTCAGCCCAAACCCACATGAATTATCTCAAAAAACCACAGAATACACACAGGACCTGCCGGGTTTGGACACCAAAGAAAGCATTCACAAACACGACAGGAAGACCTAAGTTGGATCCATTTTATTTCTAATAAAACCAGCAAAAAGAAACAAAAACCATCAGGTCAAAATGACAGTGTAACTCGATACACACTGTTTTCACATTCAAATTCAGAAACTACGGTTTCTGCTTTTCCTCTTTTGTCTCGTCATCTATGATTCTTTCTCTTTTACTTCTCTTTACTCTTCTCACTTAACATTAAGGATTGTTTTCTGATGTATATATTAGTATTGTAATTTTAGAGTACTGTTTTATTTTACAGTACAAGAGTGTTCTTAAAATAATAAACAAAATAAGAAGTATATTGTATTTTTAATAACAGCCACAATAAAATCATAATAATTATTTTTTTGGATTATTTAAAAATAGTGGGAGCTCAATTATTTTTAATAATTACAAAGAAATGGCAAGTATAGGGTCATATGATTTCCGCGATGCAGAAAACGCGTACGGAATCACGGAATCCAGTCATAAAAAAACGGAATCTTCTGTATAATGTCACGGAATTTGTCAATTTTTTTGATGAATAAATAAAAAGCAGGTCAGTACACTTAAATCAAATCAGGGGGGAAAAAACAGAATTTGGGAAAAAAGTAAAACGGATTTTATAGGGCCCTACAAGTAACACACTGAATTAAACATGAAATTTTGAAGTAGAAAGAATCAAATAGGACTTTCTTGTAAAACGTACTCCAATAATCTGTTTTATTTACAACTTCAAAAAATAATTTTATTACAGTGAAGCTTTTCCTAAATCGTCCAGCCCTAAAGGGATTTTGCCATCAGAGTAAAAAGTCATTTTGCAGCTTTAAAAAAAAAAAAAAAAAATTATTTTCTATGCAGATGCACTCCCCAACAAAACCACCCCACTCATTACAGCAATGAATAATTATTTACAAATATAGCTATTCAAGTCAACTGGTGCAAATTTCTGTATTTTTTGTATAACAGAAAAACTAAATATTGCAATTTCAGTTTTTTTTCCTCCAATAACGTGTAGACCTATTTTTATCTATTTTAATCTCTAATTAAGATGATCAACAAATGCCAAGAACGGTGCAACATAAGCACTGGTCTTTCCTTTTCAACATTTATCTTCTTTCTTCTGTAAACTCTGCCTGTCCTGACATGTGCTGCACAAGATCCCACGGCGACATTTGCAATGACCCACCCTGCACCAGAATAACTTGTACCTGTGTGTACCTGTCCTCCTGCATATCCCTGATACACCGAGAGCTTTCCCTCTGCTCCTGTCAGATCATGACACAATCCAGGTCCAGCACAGCTCAAAGAAAAATTGCATGTTTACAGGCCACGCTTTCAGAGAGCTTAGCAAGAGAGCAAGAGGCCGAGAGAAAAAAAAAAAAAAAAAAAACAAATTCCAGCTCACGTGAGGCTAAAACTTGGCAGGCGAAAGCACATAGTTCAAGTTCAATGCACTGTGAGTGCTGAAAGCTGTGTGCCGCGGTCGCTTTATTGATGTTTTTTTTTTCCTTGGGCCGAATACAGCTGTTGATAACAGATCCAGCTCAAAACACTACGAACTGAAATGCGGAAAAGAACTTTGGATATGTTGCACATTACTTTTAAAGGGGTCACTGATTATGATTTCACTTTTTTAACTTTAGTTAGTGTGTAATGTTGCTGTTTGAACATAAACAACATCTGCAAAGTCACTGACAATCCTCATTTTGGCTGCGTGAGATTCTCTGGCTTTGTTGTTGTTGAGCAACCGAAGCGTGAGCTGTTAAAGCTCCGCCCTCTTCTGGAAAGGGGGCCGGGTGCAGCAGCTCATTTGCATTTAAAGGGACACACACAAAAACGGCGTGTTTTTGCTCACCCAAATAGGGGCAAATTTGACAAGCTATAATAAATGATCTGTGGAGTATTTTGAGCTGAAACTTCACAGACACATTCTGGGGACACCAGAGACTTATATTACATCTTGTGAAAGGGGCATAATAGGTCCCCTTTAATACTTATCAAATCACTAACCCTATGTGGAGCAATAGGAGCATGCATCACTACCAATGTGAAAAAGAACATGTTGGATTTGTTAAGCTATGTTGACAGACCGATTAAATCAGACTGAGTGTCTGTGAAATTGTTTGTGTCATCACACTGATTGATTCACAACCATCTCCATCTCCTGAGGTCTGAAATTCACAAATCTAATCAAGTCCAATTCAACAGCCTGAGTGTCTCACAAAAAGACACACAATTAACACCGTTTTCAGCTAATGTGCTGATCTGAGCGCTGAAGCAGCGAGACCCAGTTTTACAGGGACACACAATGAGGCATTCTGGGTTTGGATCAGATATTCATGTGGACAGTATAATCCTGTTGTGTCTGCAAGGGTTAAGCCTGTCTGATTTTGGGGTGGTCCCGTGGTCTTAGACACTTAAAACTGTAATGTGTGAGCCGTTTAAGTATGCGTGAGTCATGTGAGGACAGCGTAATCGCAGGCGGGAAGAGCGGTATGACACAATAACCTGTTTTTTGTGAGGATTTAAGAGGACAGATTTGCTGCCGTATGTGTGCTGAATCAATCTGAATAAAGCTGCTTCATATTCTAGAACGGCATTCGGAGAGAAACAGATTTACTAAGAAAGGGAAATAGGTTTAGGTGCACTTTGAATGCGGAAAATCTGTCTGTTTAGGGTTTATGCACTCTTGAGATTACAAAAAAAATACTTCGTCCAGTGACCAGGGCCCAAAATTAACAGCAGCAAGTGCCAAATGCGAGTAAGAAAACAGTTTAAACAGTGGCCAGATGGCAGGTACATTTATGAGGAACTGCAACATAATACATGGCTGAAATCAAACGGTTAGAATGAGTCTGTTCCTCGCTGATGTAAGCAACACAAGAGAGTCAATACACAGACATACAATACATCAACTGAAGAAGACATTCATTAGGGCCCTGATATGATTTCCGCAATGCAGAAAAGGCGGATGGAATCGCGGAATCCAGTCATAAAAATGGAATTTACTGTAAAACACGGAATGTCACGGAATTTGTCAAATTTTTGATGAATAAATAAAAAGTAGGCCAGTAGACTTAAATCAAATCGCGATATATACTAGCGTCTGTGAATATTAAACCGCAAAAAGATATGATTTCTGCATGTTCTTCGTGTCTCTGTGTGAATGAATGGCACAGACTGTAAATTGTTATTAAAACTTTATTTTTGTAAGGAATAATCACAATTTTTCTTCTGTGTTTTAATTTTAACAGTGTTGTGCAGCACTTTGTTTGACAAAAGTTTGTTTAATGTCATATGATTAAATTAAATTAATGTTTTATGCCTTCATTTGATTGCCAGAAAAATTAAAATGCACAAGACAGAATTTCTGAAAAAACAAAAACAAAACATTTCATAGAAATGGAATTTTAAAAAAAATAAAATGTTGTTGTTTTTATGAATTCAATTAATTAGATATGCTTTTTGATTATTAAAATATAATTAAATCATTAAAATTGAATCCAGAAAACTTAAAACAGAAAACACAAAATTTGGTAAAAATAAAACAGATTTTGAGGGAAAAAATTTTTTTAAACGTATTTCATAGGGCCCTAAAAAATATATGTTTTGTTAAACTTTTAATAAATTGCTGTTAAATTGTGTAAGTTTCATGATTTCAATTAATTAGACATGCTTTTTAATTACTAACCATTAAAATGGAGTCCAAAAAAATTTAAACAGAAAAAACAGAATTCTGAAAAAATAAATAAAACGAATTTGGGGAAAAATAAAATGGATTTCATAGGGCCCTACATTCATAATGGCTTGTGCATCATTTCTCGAAAAACTAGGAATATTCCTTGCATTAAGCTACAAAATATTAGGAGCAAAAAGCCCAATATTGTCCTATTTTTAACAGAAGAAAGATGCAGAAGGTCTTATATATGATGCACAATGACCTGCACTGAAACTAATATGCAAGATAATCAGCTAAATAATTAAATAAAGAAAAAAAAAAAAAAGAAAAAAAGGTGTCATTGCCGGTAATATTTAAGGCTGATAAATTCTGTCAATTCATTCACTATTGGCAAGTGTGGCAGAAAGTTAATTTTGTACCCTAAATGTCACATTTCCATCACACGTTTGTGTTTAATACCAAAGTTAATATTTATGCTAAACCATAATGGTTAGAGTTCAACAAATACACAGCTGAAAAAAGCCACTCTCACGTCACACAGAGTCTTAAAACAAAGGAGCCATTTTTCTCTCGCTCAAAGCCAAAATGCAAAACACCAAATTAGAATGTCGAACTCACAGCATCTACTGGCAGCTTTAAACACGAACTACCTGAACACAGGCTTTGCTCACGCTCACAAACCTACAAATCCCTTCATTCACCATGCCTGACTATTTCAGACTTCACTTCTCATATTTGGGAGTTTAAGGAGTTTTCTTATGCCTAAAACAGCAGACCAGACTTGTATGTTCCTTTCCCTGCATCTTCAGTAAGAGTTTTGGTTTAATCATTGAAGGACCAGCTGTAACAGGGTCGCCATAAGGACTTGTACCTCTCCAGCGGTCTCCATAACAACACAACCTTCGCCCCGTTTCCACATTTTCAGTGGTGACGCAAGATACTTCAAGCATGGAGTGTTGCAGCACATGTCGAAATCTGTGTGGTCATGAGTTAATCTTCAACGCAATGCAGGGAATTCTCATTTCAATCTGTTTGTCTAATATCTAGGGTTAGGGCCAAATCAGATCATAAGCAATCAACCTGAATTTTGCATTATGCATTCAATAGTTACCTGAGCACATTCAACAACATCTAACATCCAAGTAATGAGTCAAACATGACATATTAAAAGGCAAATACAGTGTCTCTGGGCTTCTGCAGGTGCACAAGCTTGAATTTAGCATGAATGGGGGGAAAATAGGCCACAGTCTGTCTATGCCTGGCCGACTGCCTGTGGCAAAAGATCGTGTCTGTCCTCCGTCAATCTCTTTTCTCCTCTCCCCTGCCCTAAAAAGAGCTCTCAGCACATCTCCTGCCTCAGCGCTAATCATTTTAGATGAAGCACAACCATAACACCAAATCTAATTTCTAGAGATGCAGCAATACAGACATTTTATAACCAATACGATGGCCCAAAACAATTAATGAAGTTTCAATTCAAGTATTCAATTCACCGAATTATACAAAAACAGATATTTCCACAGGGTTATTAATGTGAAATCACATGCCTCAAGTCAAGTAATCAGGCATTAAAATATTATAATGTACAATAGTAAATATAGTTATACATATTTTTAATTGTACAATATAATATTAGTACTACTAAAGCTGAGAGAAATAGAAATATGAGACCTTATATAATCAGACTAATATTGATCAATAATGACTGAAATTACTACTAGCCAAATCATACCAAAAATCTAGCAGTCGGTACCGATACCACCAAAAGGACACGATACTCAATACCAAAGTGGATATAATGGTTAAAAAAAACAAAACAAAACAATAAAACTTAAACATTAACTCCTTTATTTAAACCTTTCAGGGCCTGAATTTCATTTCAGAAAATGGGGGGAATTCCTCCCTTAGGTTACTCTTTGGGGGGGAGGGGGGAGTGCCATTTAAATATTGTAAGCAGCAAGCTCATTGGCTGCAGACGCAACATGAACCAATCAG